>JAABOM020017554.1:0-18816 GCA_011800125.2 Solanum clarkiae | reverse complement strand
AAACACTCCTCCTTGTAGCTCGTAAAGACCCTATGATGCCATTTTTTTCAATATCTCAAAATCTATGGAAAATTTCACAAATCTGACTTCATATTCTTGTTCAGAGGGCGAAATTGCATGGGCGAACGAGTACCTACAACGTGTACTTCATCCGTGCCAAAACAATAATTTTTTGGCGAAACTTCGCAAAAAAAGTTGCTGTCTGCGACTGGTCCGCGATGCAAATCTGGCGCGGACCAGTTAAAAATTTTTGAAATTGCTCTTTTTTACTCTAGGGAAATTGGGTATTAACCCAATACCTATATACACGAACATCCCTCATTGTTAAGCCGTTTTGAGCCCTAAAAACTAACCAAAAACCTCTCAAATTCTTCTTTTATCTTTATCAAATTCTGCATCCATTCTCAAGGTTTTCAAGAAGTCTTGCTGGAATTCAAGGAAATCAAGTCAAGCCCCAAGTCCTCCTCTAGATTCAAGTGTCCCAATCTCTTTCTGCATCTAAGGATTTCATTCAAGCTTCAAGTCTCCATTTCAAATCTTCACCAAGAAATCCTCCAAAGTCAAGGTATATGAGTTTCAACCATTGGGTCCTTTCACCCATGGTGCCCAATCTTTTTTTTTTGTTTCAATATATAAATTGCATGTTTCTAAATTGATTTACTCATGGGTGTTACTTATTAAGAATTTTCCTATGAACTATGTTGGGGTTTCATAAAAGTGTGACTGTTTGAGCATATTTTGAGCTATGAATTTTTGATCTAATTTGAGATTTGATAAAGAGTTTTGACATATACTTCATGAAGGTATTCCCAAGTGTTTGTGGGTGGTTTTATATTGACTTCACTTGCATGATTTCACCCTTGAATTGAATGGTTTTGTACTAGCATTGCACACCCACCAAGTGTTTGATAAAATGTCTTACTTTTAGGATTCTTAAAGTTTTGGTGAACTATTGGTTGATTTATGAGTCAAAAGACTTTATGATGATTTTGGGCTTTCTAAAGATGTGTTTAAGGCATGAAAATATTGATGATGTTGTAGGGCCGGACTAAGCCCTTTTTCCAAACATTTTACCTCTTGTGAGCCTTTGATGTTGATGCTAATGTAAAGGCAATGTTGATATTGACCCATTCTTATATATGGTGATTAGGCTCACCATTTGAGGTCAATGATGTTAAGAGCTACTCGTTCCATGTCACTATGTTTGTTGCAAGTTATTAAAGTATGATTATCTTATATATTCCATGGGATTAGACTTAGCACCAAGTAGACTAGACGCGAGTCTCCAAGTCCCAAAACTAGGTGCCACCATAGGTGAAGAGATTAGAGGCAAGTCCCTAAATCCCTAAGAGGCGAGTACCCTAAATATAAGGGCTTGAGGCGAGTACCCGAGTCCAAAAACTAGAGATGGATACCCGGTTCACATAAGGCTTAGTAGATCCACTTAGTTATTAGGAGGTTCACCTTGGAAAGTAACTTCCCCATTTCTTCCGGTGTAGGGTTGACATCGGGATTCCAAGTTGTAGCTTGCTTGGTCTTACTTAATGTCAGTTGAAGTTTCTTCCTACACTTATATATTATGTTTTATGTAAGATGAATGATTCCCAAAGCATGATTTACTTAAGAATTGATCATACATGCCATATTGTTATTATGCTATCTATTGCTAATCAGTATGCATTTTGACTATGTTGTTTATCTGTTGTTGCATTGCATCCTACATACTTAGTACATTCAAATGTACTAATGCATACTCTATGTCTACATGATGTTACCATGTAGGGTCCGGAGCTCTACATGACTATTCTCCTCCACGTGGCTGGTTTGACATCTTGAAGATAAGCTTGGTGAGTCCTCAAGTTCGAGGACACCATCTACTTTCTCTTGTTACTTCTAAAGTTTCTTATGTTGATATTTGATATTATAAGGGTGAGCCCTGAAAATGTCGTAGTCCCCGTTCCTATCAAAGTTTAAAGGTGTTGTTGAAATATTATGATGTATCTGTTCTATGAGTTTGACTCCTTATGATTTATGCTATCAAAGAATTTCCTTAGCCCTGTTTATCCCTATTTTACTCTATTATTATTGTATAATTGCTTCTGTGACCAAGGATATGTAATGATATGCTAAGAGGCTTGTTTGGGGTCCCTTGGGGTTCCCCATTCACGGTGTCACGTCTAGGCCCTTAGTCTGGGTCGTGACATCCTCATGATTCCCACAACCCCAAGTTGTGGGTGCTTACGTACTCATGGCTAAGGCAAAATCACCAATAATGAACATAAAATACATGGTTGAGAAATTACCCAAGAATAATGAAGAACAACACCTTTTTGATTTTGAAACCACAAGCTTGGATTAATAGAAGTTGAGTACGTGATTTCAAATCCCCCAAAATGGGTCTTAAAAAATGAAATACTAAAATCTACACTAAACCTTAGAAAAGTTCCCTAAGAAGATTCAGAGTATCTTCAAAATTTGTGGAATGTCGAATCTCCCTTTTCAAAAACCCTATCATTAATATTTATACTATTTACAAAAAGTCCCTAAAAATAAAATAGAAAATACACTTGGCAGTAGTTACATCTCCCAGATACAATTCATAGGGTGACCTACAAGTCATAATCTCACTTCGTAGTCAGCGGTTGGCATTTTGGACTTGACTGCTACGATCCGTTGCTACGAGTCGTAGTGTTCTCTACGGCTCGTAGTGTCTTCTCATAGTCCTAAGTTGCAGTTTTGGTCCGAACTTTTGAAACACTGTTTCTTGCTACGTGGCCCCCTCCTAATAGTGAGACATATGACTCATAGGCTGTCCTCGTATAGCTAACCTTCACTTTGCAATTTCCTAATTTTAGACACTATTTCTTTCTATGAGGGCATACTACAACTCGTAGTTTGGGCTAAGACTCGTATGTCCTCAACCTCATCAAAATTTGAAATTTTCTCCCAAAATCATACCAACCTGCATTTTCTGCAAGAACAATACAAAAACACATAAAAACCATAAAAGTTTGCATTAAGAACTTACAAAATCCCTTGTTTTAGGCATGAAAATTGTTGTATTTTGATAGCACATCACCCACCTCTTGTACCCGTAGTAGTACCCCTCTGTTGACTGCCAGCTAGGGGTCCTACGAAGGACTATGATTTATTGCTTCCCTCACCTTGCCTCCTCTTCGGGAATTTATACTAGAAGTGACTAGTCTGCTCGCATGAGTAACAAATATCTATGCCCACAAGACAATCACACAGATGAAGTTTGTCATATTTGCCATAAGGTGGCTTTCCCTTCATACCTTGGGTCACTCTAGCCTGAGATTGAGAACCCTGGGCCTTGAAATTCTGGTGACCATAAGACTTCTGATCATACTTGTTCTGTTGGACGGGTGCAGTCACTGTAGAGGGTGTATAATTAGAAGACTTCTTCTGAAAGTAAGACTTATCACCCTTATTTTATCTCAGCTGGCTAGGTTTATGCCCTGCTAACTTCACTTTCCTGCTCAGATGCTCTTCCCTATCTCTCTTCTTATCTTCCTCGGTTTGTTGGGCATATATCATAATTCCGGAGATGTCCACACCTGGGACCAACAATGCTTCTTTGCGTTCCTTCTTCACATGCATGCCCAATCCTGACACAAACTTCCTCATCCTTTCCCTTATGTCTTGGACCATCTCAGGAGCATATCTGGACAGCTTAATAAATTTGACCCTGTACTCCTTAACTATCATCCCCTCTTGGTTTAAGCTCACGAACCCATCAACCTTCGCCTCCCTCAACTCATGGGAAAAGAAGTGGTCAAGGAATGCAGTCTCAAACTCGTCCCACTCAGCAGGCTCAACATCCTCACCTCTACCGTCCTCTCATTAGTTGTACCAGACATTTGCAATATCTTTCAGCTGATAGGAAGAAAGCTCAACTCCTTCAGTATCATTAGCATGCATGGCCCTCAAAACCTTCCACATCTCATCGATGAAGTTCTGTGGGTCCTCCTAAACCTTTGACCTCGTATAAATTAGTGGGTTCATCTGTAAGAAGTCTCTAAGCCTAGTTGCACTTGTGGACTCTTGAGAGTTGGAATTCAGAGCTTAGGAACCTCAACTATTACCCTGGGAGGCCACTAATTGGGTAAACATTGTGATGGCTCCCCTAAACTCTGCCTCTGAAGTGGGGGCGGACTGTGGCTGTGCAGGGGGCGCCTGTGGAACCTCGGCAGTCCTAGCAGGATGACCTCGTCTCCTTATCTCAATCTAAGTGGGGGCCTTTAGTGGGGCATTCTCATCAGTTGGGGCTAAGAAATCTCTCTGGGAACCAATATATTTTGGAGGCATGATCTGCAAGCGTGTAACACACGAATTAGAAAAGAGTTTTCATAGAGTTAAACTCTACCACACGACTCAGAACATAGACAAAGGCTAACTTTTCCTAATATCCTATGGCCTCTTGCTTATGAAGTGTGGTGCACAACACACCAATAAACAAGTCTCTACTAGATATGGCTTCATAAACTTCCTAAGACACTTAAATTGTGTGCTCTGATACCAAGTTTGTCATACCTCGGGAGAGTACGCTAGATGTAACTGGAACTCATAAACTATTGCTAGTCCCCAAGAGAACCACCTGGCCTCATCAAATTCACTCAATCAATGCATCAGTGGAAGGCAATAGGATTAATAATAAACAACAATGGGCTACTCTTCCTCATCACATAAACGTCAAAAATAAGGGCTCTAGGCCACAAGACTAGTCAACAACGTCTATAGTATAAAATAGAATTCCAAAAATAAACTCAATTTAGGAAAAAAGGGGAAAGACCCCAACATCAACCATCATCTTTATGTCTATAAAGCTTCTACTTCTACAGTCTAAGAAGATACCATGACAGGCCATGGTTACCACAAACTTATAAGAAATAACTCAAATCATAGGGAAATAAAATAACTAGTATCCTCTGAATGCAGGGGAGGACTCACCATGACTGGAACTAGGAATGCTTTGAACCTCAATGATTCGCTTGTTGAAGTCCTCTGTCTGTTGAATCTGCATCATGAAATGATGCAGCGCCAAATGGTGTCAGTACGTGGAATGTATGGTATGTACAACGGGCTGAAAGTAAACAATATAGACTGAATAACAGGGAATAACATCAATATATCAGGTATTTATAATACCATCAAGTCCTCTTTTGGGATCAAGGAAACATTCAATTTCATGGTTCAATCCCCTCCTATGATGGCCACGTAGTTAATAAGTGCGAGTGAGACTCACACTACAAGAAATGTGATGCTTAGATATGAAATTATTAGGTACGATACAAAATTCGTCACTAATTATTCACTTTTTGTGAAAAATATTACATTTCGTATTTAAATGCATGAACAAAGTACTTTAGTGACGAAATATATAATTCCGTAGCAAAGTTTTATCCATTAAAGTTTCCACCAAAGAATAATTTGGCTCTATTAATTAATTACCATTAGTGACAAATTTGAAATTATTTAATAGTGATCTATTTTGTCTCTAATAATACATACAATTTATGACAAACTATTATTTGTCTTAGATTAGTTATGATTTTAGGCACGAAAAACTTTCGTCACTAAAGATAAGTTACTGCAATAGCGACAAATTACAATTCGTATTTAAATGTTATAAGTTTTAGCCACAAAATTTTAGGCACTATTATTTGTCATAGATTAGTTATAATTTCAGGCACGAAAAAATTTCGTCACTAAAGATAATTTACTGCAATAACGGCAAATTACAATTCATATTTAAATGTTATAAGCTTTAGCCACAAAATTTTATATTTAATTGTGACTTTAATTTTTTGTCACTAATCATATAATCAATTAGTGACAAATATTTTATTGTCTCTAATCAACCTGTGACTTAATGACAACATAGTTTTGTCATAAAGTGTATCATATTTTATTAGTGATTTAAAATTTGTAGTTGAATAATTTAACAAATTTCCACACTTTTTTAGATAATACTAGTTTGGGGTACATATTTTGTACGTGTGTACCACGTCAATTAATAAAATGTGTATAAAAATAAATAAACTATTAATGTACGCACCCCAGAACTTGCTTGTGGGTTTCCACTGGGTATGTTGTTGTTGTATGTAGTTTACTTCATTGAGCACACAATTGTAAATAACTACGTAAAATATTACTATCTAATATCATCAACTTTATAAATATGTCATTTTTTAGTAGACAAAATAATTGGATGTACTCATTTTTCTTCATCCAATGTCCATATTGGAGCTCCCACTAAATTTGAATCACACACTATAGAACTCATTTAAGGATGTAACTCCAAATAGAATTTTCTCAATACTCAATACTAGAACCCAAGACCGTTGATTAAGAATAGAGCAGTCTCACCATTGCACCACAACCCATATTGATAATTCTATGTTCTTCTAGTGTTTAATGGAAAGAATATCCTAGTTTATCCTTAACTTTTAAATTCATGTCCATCTTCTAGATCACTCTTAGTCACGACCCGGACCTAGGGCCTGGACGTAACACGACGTATGGGAACTCTAGAGTTCCCAAATAAGCCTCAAGATACCCAAACTTGCATCATCGGTTCAGAAGCATAGTCAACAATAATCACATAGTTCTAAGGGACGGAAAAGTAGGACTCATGCTATGGGGTGTCATGGGGAAAGGGTCAACATGAGTTCACATAACACATAGCACAAAAATACTAAGGGACGGGTACGTAGGACTCACAGTATTGGGGCAATTAGGGTCTTAGGATCTTTCTATCAGCATGAGAGCAAGTCACATATCAGTACTTAAAGATAACCATATACATAACATTGACTTAACCGTAACACATAACATATAGCGTGAAGAGGTTTATAAGGTATCCAATAATGCCTCTACATAGATGGGTTGATGGCCAAGACATACCACGGGTTTACCCTAAAATACATAAGGAGAAGTAAGTAACATAGGTAGATAGATGGTGGTGCATCCTTGAAAGTCAGGACTCACCACTACAAGTAAATACAGTATCCAAGCTAAACGTCGAACGATGGATGGTCAAAGTCCTCGATCCCCACATAGTAAAATCATGTAGGTAAGAGTATGCATTAGTACGTTAGGATGTACTAAGTATGTGGGGATGCATGTCACTTACCAAAATCTTTATATCAATGTTAAATGACAAGGCACATAATATCAAAAGAGTTGAACATTAAAGAATGTAATATAACGAGATGCTATGAATGTCATGATGCGTGAAATTCAAATGATGCGCTCATTTATATATATATATATATATATATATTAGGGATGTGACCTCAACCAACATAAATAAGACCAAGCGGGCAGTAAAGAGGTGATCTACTTGCCAAAGGTAGACCATACTTCACCTTATAGGACAACTCCCTCTTCGTATGAAGTAATCTTCCTTACGGGATAGCTCCCTTTTCGGATAGGATTTTCACAAATCACAATTCAAATCATTCCTTCTTCTTATGGGACAACTCCCTCTTCGGATCGAAAACCTATGCTAGGCACATAGTTCAAGGAAAGAGAGAGGGCCCTTGAGGATAGCCCTAACGTCCCTAATCCATCGGTGCTAAGTCGTCATCCCACAAGAATAAATATACATATACATATATGTACATACTTTCAAATGACGTAAATCATTTCTGAAATCATTTCAATGTATTCTTAGGCTTAAAAGCCAAAACATAATTTCATAGTCTATATACTCATGCATAGGAATAGTCCATTCATATACAAAATGGTGCAAGCACCCAAAATTCTCAAAGAGCCAAAATCAAAGACATATATGTGATCACAATATTGCCATACCCAAAATTTTACCAAAACTCATATCATACAACGTGATTGGGATTAGCCCATAACATAATTTCTCAAAATAATCCATGTGCATGAATTCATATACTATGATAATGAGAGGATAGCATGGGTAATTAGGATTCATTCTAAAATCAACAATGTAATATGAAATTCAATCGAAAACATAATTAAATCTACATTTAAATTCATAGTGTAATCATCCATGCGTTTAGAAGTTTTAAAGGGGACATTCATACTTGAAATTCCATAAACCCCAAAGAAAATCCTCATGTAATAGTTTAAGTCACATAAAATCATCAAATAAACACTACTCATGCATAGTTAGAATTTTAGGATTTATAATCTTTAAAACCCCGATTTAAAGTAAACTAGAAATCCATGAGATTGCTTAAAAAAAGTTTTGGGTCTCCTTGATTGAAAACAAGTCAAGGATTAACCCACATACCTTAGACTTTAAGTTCTTTGAAATTGAGTTGAGAAAGAATGGAAGCTTGGAAGTGGGTCTTGGAATCTAAACTTGTTCTTGAGTTTCCTTGAAATTGGGATTGGGGTCTAGGTGGAGGCTCTTGAGAGAACTGAGAGGGTATTAGAGATGAGAGTAATGAGTTTTGATACTTAGTAATATTGTTTAGGTATTTTAGGAAGATTAAGATAGCATTGGAAGTGTAAAAAAATCATTAGAACAATTAAAATTTACGAAAATGCCATTAGTGATCGGATGAGAAATTTGGTAAACTCTTGCCCCATGGAAGGTCCCACGGGTCGTATGGCACCCCATGGGTCATGTGGAGTGCCCCTGATAAGGTACTTGGTCTGAAAATTGAAGTTGGAAATCGATTAGAAAAAGACATCTCGTCACATGGCCGTCAAACAGTCCGTGTGAAAACACTGCATGGAAGGGCCTCACAACAACGATCATAACTCCTTCATCCGACCTCGGAATGAGGTGCAACCAAGTGCATTGCGAATCTAACTCCAAGGGCTTTCATTTGACATGTCGTTAGCCATCCAGTTCCAAATGTGCTAAGCGTTATGCTATTTTAAATTTGACCCCTTTTACCAGTACTAGTGTCGAACTTAGCCAACGGAAAATCCTTTTAAGTTGTCTTGATGTAGGGGGCCCATGACGGCCTTAAGCAACACAAATAAGCTTGAAAATATGCGTCCTTACATCATCTCTCCCTTGGGAATAGTCATCCCCGAATGTGCAAGAATAAGGCTTGAAAGGCTTGGGTGGGAACATGCAACTTTCAAACACAAGATATTATACATAATTCATCATTGGAAATTACAAAGCCATTAAATCTCATGTCAAAATAAATTCATTCAAAACATCATAAAAAACCATTCTAATGCACATGTACGCATGTAATACCATGAGACTCAAGAAGGAAAGAATTGGGACTAACTAGAAGGAAAGGACCTAATACCTTAGGCTTGAGTAGATTGGAAAATATGGGGGTACCGCTTCATCATATCCAACTCCGCCTCCCATGTAGCACTCTCCATATGTTGGTTCCTCCAAAGCACCTTCACTGAAGCCACATCATTATTACAAAGCCGTTTCACTTGTCTATCCAAAATCTCTACCAAAACCTCCTCGTAAGACAAGTTCTATTCCACCTCAATGCCTCCAAAGGCACAATAATGCTAGGATCTCCAACCATCTTTCTCAACATGGACAGATGGAAAACTGGGTGAATAGAGCTCAAATCTGGGGGTAACTCCACTCTATATGCCACATTACTAATTTTTTCAATAACTTCATAAGGACCTACATACTGAGGACTTAGCTTTCCTTTTTTGCCAAAACACATCACTCCCTTCATAGGTGAGACCTTCACAAACACTTAATCTCCAACTTCAAGTTCAATATCTCTCTTTCTAGCATCCGAATAGGACTTTTGGCGGCTTCGTGCCATTTTCAACCTTTCTCTAATAAACTTCACATTCTCCATAGCATCCATTACCAAGTCCGGGCCAATCAAAGTCATTTCCTCCAACTCAAACCATCCCACCAAAGATCTACACCTCCTACCATACAAGGCCTCAAACGGTGCCATACCAATGCTAGCATGGAAGCTATTATTATAAGCAAACTCGATGAGTGGAAGATGGTCATCCCAATTACCTTTGAACTCCAAAACACAAGCCCTTAACATATCTTCCAAGGGTCGAATTGTCCTCTCGGTTTATCCATCGGTTTGGGATGAAAGGCAGTACTCAACCTGACTTTAGTACCGAGTCTCCTTTGAAACAATTGACAAAATTTAGAGGTAAATTAGGTACCCCGATCCGATATGATAGATCTAGGCACACAATGCAACCTTACCAATTCCCAAATGTACAACTTTGCATATTCTTCAGCACCAAAAGTAGTCTTAACCGGTAAGAAATGAGCCGATTAAGTCATCTGATCTACGATAACCCAAATGGAATCAAATTGCTTCCGAGTCCGAGGAAACCAAACCACAAAGTCCATATTTATGTCTTCCCACTTCCAAGTAGGAATCTCAATGTCTTGAGCCAACGCACCGAGCCTTTGATGCTCCACCTTCACTTGTTGACAATTTGGGCATTCAGATATAAACGTCGCTATATCACTCTTCATACCATGCCACCAATACACGTCCTTCAAATCTCGATACATTTTTGTGGACCCTGGGTGAATAGAATAGTGAGAACAATAGGCTTCACTCATGATCACCTTTCTAAGATCATCCACATTCGGAACACATAACTGATCTTGATACCAAAGTACACCATCTCTCCCTTGGGAGAAAACTTCAATATTCTTCTCGGCAACCAATTTCTTCAATGCAACCAAGGATGGGTATAGATCTTGCTTAGCCTTCACATCAACAACCACCAAGGATTCGGCCCCATTTAGAACATGTAAACCACTGTCATTGGAATCGGCCACTCTAAAACCTAATCTAGCCAAACGGTGGACATCCCTTGCCAGCTCCCTCTTGCCTTTCTCAACATGAGCCACACTTCCCATGGATAGCCTACTAAGAGCATCGGCTACCACATTTGCCTTGCCAAGGTGATATAGAATACTCATGTTGTAATCTTTTAGGAGTTATAACCATTTCCTTTGTCTCAAATTGAGGTATTTTGAGTGAACACATATTGCAAGTTCTTGTTATCGGTGAAAACATCCACATGAACCCCATACAAATAGTGTCTCTGAATCTTCAAAGCAAAGACCATCGCCACTAACTCAACGTCATGAGTTGGGTAGTTACGCTCATGTACCTTTAATTTCCTTGATGCATAAACTATCATCTTAACATGTTGCATAAGTACACAACCCAACCCAATTCAAGAGGCATCACAATATACCACGAACCCGTGCATGCCATTTGGTAGAGTCAAAATCGGAGCCGATGTAAGTCGATCCTTCAAAGTTTGAAAGCTATTCTCACACTCATACAACCATACAAACTTAGCCTTCTTTTGAGTAAATTCAGTCAGTGGAGAGGCAATAGATGAGAACCCCTCAATTAACCTTCTGTAATAGCCCGATAACCCAAGGAAGCTCCGAATGTCCGAAGGAGTCAACGGTCTAGGCCAATTCTTTATTGTTTCGGTCTTCTTCGGATCCACCTTTATACCATCACCGGATACCACATGACCTAGAAAAGCAACCTCACCCAACCAAAACTCACACTTGCTAAATTTGGCATACAACTTCTTCTCTCTCAAGGTTTGCAAAACGGACCTCAAATGATCGATATGCTCCCGTTCGCTTCGGGAATAGATAAGAATATCATCAATGAGGACAATCACAAAACTATCAAGAAAAGTCTTGAACACAAGATTCATGAGATCCATGAACACGGCCGGAAGCATTAGTTAGGCCAAACAACATCACAATAAACTCAAAGTGCCCATACCTCATTCTAGAGGCCATCTTGGGAATGTCACATTCTTGAACCTTTAACTGATGATACCTGGAATGGAGGTTGACCTTCGAAAAGTGAGTAGCCCCTTGAAATTGGTCAAACAAGTCACTAATCCTACGCAATGGATACTTATTCTTAATGGTCACCTTATTCAGTTGTCTATAATCAATACACATTCGAAGAGATCCATCTTTCTTTCTTATAAATAACACAGGAGCACCCCATGGAGATATACTTGGCCTGATAAAACCCTTCTCTAACAAATCTTTCAACTGATCCTTCAATTACTTCAACTCAGCTGGTGCCATACGATAGGGAGGAATAAAGATAGGTTGAGTATCCAGAAGAAGATCTATGCCAAAGTCTACTTCCCTTTCAGGTTGAATACCGAGCAAGTCTTCTAGAAACACATCCGAAAACTCATTCACCACCGGAACAGACTCAAAAGTATGTAATTCAGACTCCATATTTTTAACCCTCACAATGTGATATATGAATCCCTTGGAGATCATCTTCCGAGCCTTGAGGTAGGAAATAAACCGACCTTTGATACAAGAGTCACTACCTTTCCATTCAAGAATGGGGTCACCGAGAGGTTGGAACTTGACCTCCCGGGTTCTACAATCTACAGAGGCATATGATGCATGCAACCAATCCATTCCAAGAATCACATCAAAATCATACATTTCTAGTTCCACAAGATCACATGGGAATACCTTATGCAACATCGAAACAGGACAACCACGATAGACTCTATATGCAACAACAGATTCACCCATGGAAGTTTAAATCGAGTAAGGCTCGCACAAAATTTTTGGACTCAAACCAAATTTAATAGCCAACAGATGAGTCACGAAAGACAAGTTTGCACCCAAATCAAGCAAAATATAAGCATCAAAATCAAAGACTTTTAACATACCAGTCATAACATTTGGAGCCTCTTCAACTTCCTAACGCGTATGAAGAGCATAGAATTTGTTGTTCCTCAGAGCAACACCCTGAGGAGCCCTTGGCTAATCTTGTCCACCTTGAGCTAACTGACCTTGATCTTTCTAAAGGTTCTTGGGACAGTCGGCAACTTTGTGATTCTAATCACCACACTCGAAGCAAGCACCTAATTATCTCAAACAAGGACCTGTGTGGTGCTTCCTAACTTGGTACACATAGGTTTCCCCTGACCACCATCAACAGGTGCCCTAGGAGGAGGCACATTACCATTAGCATCCCGAGCACCTGAACCTTGGCCTTGTTGGAAACGGCCAAAACCACCACCTTGAGAGTTGGAGAACCCACCATAAAAACTAGCCCTCTTAGGATCATGCATCCTCCTCCCCTTGAGTTTCTCCCCTTCAATCTGTTTGGCATAAACCATAAGTCTGGAAATGTCCATATCCCGATTAAGCATGGCCATATGACATTCTTGAACAAGCAAGTCAGAAACACCGAAGATGAACTTGTGCATTCTTGCACGAGGATCAGCCAAAAGTGTTGGGGCATACTCGGAGAGCTTAGTGAACTTGAGGACATAGTCCCTCACACTCATATTGCCCTGCCTAAGGTTGATAATCTCAGTCATCTTGGCTTCCCTAAGATCAAGTGGGAAAAAACGATCCAGAAAAGCAAGCTTGAACTCTTCCTAATTAACAACATCACCACAAACCCTCTCCATAGACCACTGAGTATACCACACCTGTGCTACATCCGTCAACTGATAGGCAGCTATCTCAGCCCTCTCCTCAAAAGTGACGCCCATAACATTCAATACCTTCGACAGATCGTCAATGAACTCCTGAGCATCCTCATCAGCCTTATACCCAAAGAACTCTGGAGGATTCATCCGAGTGAAATCTCTCACTCTGGAAGCCGGAGTGGAATTCCGAAAAAGGTTAGCCTGCCTAGCCTGAGTAGTCACCACTTGGGCAAGCATGGAAAAGGCCGTATGGAACTCACCATGAATGACAGGCTCATCCCGAGGCTCTTGAGGTGCTTGACACTCATTAGCTGGGGCTGGTCTGTCAGGTCTACCATGAGGCATCTTCTGAAACAAAGTAAGGATACCATCAAGGGTCAAAAGCTAAACCAACTATTTGCAACACCACATAAGATATGAAAAAGTGTGACAATTTCTTGAATGTCGTCGTAGCCTCCTACTTATAGGAATTATACACTTCACACCCATGATTAAGACTCTACTTGATGCGGCATGTTGGACTCCGAGGATCATTTACAAACCTAGTGCTCTAATTCCATCTTTCTCATGACTCGGACCTAGGGCCTAGATGTGACATGGCGTATGGGAACTCGAGAGTTTCCAAATAAGTCTCAAGATACCAAAACTTGCATCATCAGTTCGGAAGCATAATCAACAATCATCACATAGTTCTAAGGGATGGGAAAGTAAGACTCACGCTATGGGGCGTCATGGGGAAAGGGTCAACATGAGTTCATATAACACATAGCACAAAAATACTAAGGGGCGGGTACGTAGGACTCACGCTATGGGGGAAGTTCGGGTCTTAGGATCTTTCCATCAACATGAGAGCAAGTCACATATCGGTACTTAAAGATAACCATTTATATAACATAGACTTAACCGTAACACATAACATATAGCGTGAAAAGGTTTACAAGGTATACAACAACGCCTCTACATAGATGGGTCGGGGGCCAAGACATACCCCGGGCTCATCCTCAAATACATAAGGAGAAGTAAGTAACATAGGTAGATAGATGGTGGTGCGTCCTTGAAAGACAAGACTCACCACTACAAGTAAATCCGGAATCCAAGCTAAACGTCGAACGGTGGATGGTCAAAGTCCTCGGTCCCTACATGGTAAAATCATGTAGGGAAGAGTATGCGTTAGTACGTTTGAATGTACTAAGTCTGCGGGGTGTGATGCATGTAACTTACCAAAACCTGCATATCAACGTTAAATGACAAGACACGTAATATCGAAAGAGTTGAATATCAAAGAATGTAATATAACGAGATGATATGAAAGTCATGATGCATGAAATACAAATAATGCACTCGTTTATATATATATTGGGGATGTGACCTCAACCGATATACATAAGACCAAGCGGGCTATTACTTGGAATTCCGATGAAATTCCCTCATTGGTAAAGAGGTGATCTGCTTGCCAAATGTAGAACATACTTCACCTCACAGGACAACTCCCTCTTCATATGAAGTAACCTTCCTTACAGGACAACTCCCTCTTCGAATAGGATTTTCATAAATCACAATTCAAATCATTCCTTCTCCTTATGGGACAAATCCCTATTCGGATCGAAAACCTATGCTAGGCACATAGTTCAAGGAAAGGGAGAGGGCCCTTGGGTAAAAGCCTAACGCCTCCAATCCATTGGTGCTAAGTCGTCATCCCACAAGAATAAATATACGTATACATATATATACATACTTTCAAATGACGTAAATCATTTTCTTAACCATTTCAATGCATTATTAGGCTTAAAGGCCAAAACATAATTTCATAGCCTATATACTCATGCATAGGAATAGCCCATTCATATATAAAATGGTACAAGTACCCAAAATGCTCAAAGAGCCAAAATCAAAGACATATATGTGATCACAATATTGCCGTACCAACATTTTACCAAAACTCATATCATACAACGTGATTTGGATTAACCCATAACATAATTTCTCAAAATAATCCATGTATATGAATGCATATGCTATGGACAATGAGAGGATGGCATGGGTAATTAGGATTCATTCTAAAATCAACAATATAATATGAAATTCAATCGAAAAATAATTAAATCCACATTTAAATTCATAGTGTAATCATCCATGCATTTAGAAGTCTTAAAGGGGACATTCATACTTGAAATTCCATAAACCCCAAAGAAAATCCTCATGTAATAGTTTAAATCACATTAAAATCATCAAATAAACACTACCCATGCATAGTTAGAATTTTAGGATTTATAATCTTCAAAACCCCGATTTAAAGTAAACTAGAAATCCATGAGATTGCTTAAAAATAATTTTGGGTCTCCTTTATTGAAAAGAAGTCAAGGATCAACCCATATACCTTAAACTTTAAGTTTCTTGAAATTGAGTTGAGAAAGAATCGAAGCTTGAAAGTGGGTCATGGAATCTAAACTTGTTCTTGAGTTTCCTTGAAATTGGGATTGGGGGTCTAGGCGGAGGCTCTTGAGAGAACTGAGATGGTATTAGATATGAGAGAAATGTGTTTTGATCCTTAGGAATATTGTTCAGGTCTTTTAGGAAGGTTAAGATAGCATTGGAAGTTAAAAAAATCATTTGAGTAATTAAAATTTACAAAAACACCATTAGTGATCGGATGGAAAATTTGGTAAAGTGGTGCCCCATGGAAGTTCCCACGGGTTGTGTGGCACTCCACGGGTCATGTGGAGTGCCCATCACAAGGTACTTGGTCTAAAAATTGAAGTTGGAAATCGATTGGAAAAGACGTCTCGTCGCAACCACGGAGGCCTCCATGATTCGTGTGGAGCCTCACAGCCCGTGTGGAGACTCGTGGCACCACACTCGGTGCTAGAAGATATTGCCCAGGCTCCATGCCAAGGTTCGCAACCCGTGCCACCTGCCACGACCCGTGTGGGTGGTCGTGGTCTATGCCTTAGCCTCAAACTTACCTCCACGCCTACCATGCCTCCCTTACTCACCTTCACGCCCCTCCTCACGACCAGTGGTAAGCCTCACGACCCGTACCACTAGTTGTACCACCTTACTCAGTGCCAAAAATGGCCTTTTACAACCCTAGCTGCCCCAAACGACCCATCAAAGGCCACACTGTCCGTCAAACAGTCCGTGTGACAATACTGCATGGAAGGGCCTCACGAAAAGGATCATAACTCCTTCATCCGACCTTCGAATGAGGTGAAACCAAGTGCATTGTGAATCTGACTCAAAGGGCTTTCATTTGACGTATCTCCGCCCACCTAGTTTGAAATGTGCTAAGAGTTATGCTAGTTTAAAGTTAACCCCTTCTACCGGTACTTGTGTCAAACTTAGCCAACAGAAAATCCTTTGAACTTAGCTTGACGTAGAGGGCCAATGATGGCCTTGAATAACATAAATAGTCTTGAAAATCTGAGTCCTTATAATCTTGCTCATTTCAGTGCTCAATACTCCTCCCATGACTCGACATGCTCGTAAGTCATTAAACATCAAGGTTACTCATCATTTAGTCTCTTTTGGACGAAGGACATCAACTCATCTCATCAACTATCACCTCCATGGATTAGGAACATTCTGTTAAGATTAAGTTCAACCTTATTATGGCTTTAAGGATATCAATCTTATCAACACATTCCATTCAGGACCCAAACCACAATAACAAGCATATTTACACAATCAAGGCTCTAGACATCAACCTCCTAGTTCATTCTTGTAGCCCTCAACAAAGAACTCGTGTAAGGTTTGTATTTAATAATTCGAATAAACTATTAACCAAGTTAATTTAAGTTGTGATGATCATCAGTTCACGAAAGTACATAAGATAATAATAATCTTTCAATAAAATATTCAAGAATTTCACACATAGAGTTCATCACATTCATCTATCAATTTACGTCAATCAATGGGTCACATGGGAGAACAATCTCATTCTTTGGGTTAGCCTTACATACTTGGGATGAAGAACAATGGAAGTTTTTGCAAGAAACTTGACCCCAACTCAAGACTTCTAGCTTTCTCTTTTTCCCTCTAGAACCCTCGCTTAGAAACTAGAGAAAAATGGATTTTAAAACACTTAATCTGATGAAAACGACTAATATACACATTTTTGGGACTTAGAATAGGTTGAGGAATGACCAAAGCGCCCTTCACGAATTAAAAGAAATAAATTCCACTCCGTAACACCATGTACACGTCGCGCTTGGGGCGCGGACATGTGTATTTTGCCGAATTTCGTTCTTTCCAACTTACATCAAAAAATAAAGAAAAAACATAAGTGTCAGTTGGCATTCCGTCCGCGTCATGCCTCGGACATGGATTGACACTATTTTCTGATTAGTTACGAAAATTTATTTTTCGACTCGATTGCTTTAAAATTAGTCGAGGCTATTTTCCCAATCAATTTTTCGTGCTGATCGCAAATTCGATCTCGGATTTTCTATTGGAGCTTGGGAAGACGCGTTATGCATACGATTCCATTCTAGGGGTAATTTAGTAATTTTGCAGGGTGTTGCATTATTTAAAAAAGAAAATCTACGCACTTTCTTTGGTTATTTAAAAGATATTTATATAGAAAAACTCTAAAATGATATTATTCTTTTAAAAAGTTGCCTGTTAATTCTTTAAGAATTTTTTTTGGAAACTAACAGACAAATGCTGATACTAAAATAAAAAAAAATAACAAATTTAAAAATTAAAAGTATAAAATTAGTAATCATTTTTAAATGCTACATAAAAAAAGTTAAAAGGTTAAAATAGAATAAAGGCAAGATAAAGTATCAAAATAAAAAATAAAGTCAAGTTAAAGGGGTTGTATATGTATTTTTAATTGGTTTTTATGCCATGTTATGGCATGTGAAGTACACTCTCTCCCATTTTGTTAATTTCTTGGACAACACTGTCAAAATAGTGTATGAAAATTGTAGTTGAAGGATAAAAATAGAACAAGGTTGAGTTGGAGTGACAAAATGAAATTTAGGGCCAAGTTTAAGGAGTTACATATATATTTGGCCTTATCAAATTGGTGTAACAACTTTAACATTATGATTTTTATAAAATGATGATGTCTATCATGCCTAAAGTGTTTTGAGTTTTACTTGTTGTTATAAAAATATTTTTAAAATTTTTAAAATACAATTTAAAATTATTCAAATATATAATTAATAAGATTATTTAATAAAAGAACATATTAATAATAAATATGAGTTACCAATTACGATTCACAAATTATCAAATTGACATAACATAAAAGTGTGAGATTACAACAATGTGGTTTTATAAGATGTCAATATCTACCATATTGAAAGTGTGTTGAGTTTTAACCGTTGTTATCAAAATATTGTCAAATTATATGTATTATTT
>JAABOM020017533.1:0-18820 GCA_011800125.2 Solanum clarkiae | reverse complement strand
CAAGTCCAACCAATTTGGAGCCCCAAAAGGCCCAAATGAAAGGAGAAAGGAGCTGCATCACCTACTTGGTGAAATAACGCTGAGAATACCTCATTAGGTCAGCCAAAATCACACCTCAAAAAGGGTCAAAGAAGCTCCCACAAAGTCATTGTTCACTTGAACTCACAAAAAAAAAAAAACAGATTTGTCTACAAAGTTCTCTCAAATTTTCTTCACCTTATAAAGTAGCTAAACAACTCTCCTAGGGTTGTTGGAGAAGTCCTAAACCTTGAAGTAAGTGGTAAGTAAGTTTACACATGTATTTATTATGGTTTATTATGAAAAACAAGAAGCATATGCTAGTATGTTTGTGTGCTGGAAAATCTGGACAGATTCTGTTTTGAAAGTTGCTGCACTTTTTCCTTTTGTTTTAGTGACTTCTCTACAGTTAGTGGGCTGTATTATGAAGAGAATTTGATGTTCTTAACATGGTTTGAGTTATAAATATCACCCTAAGGTTGCTGCCCCGATTTTGGTTTCATTTAACAAGCGCGTGTTATTGTGTTATCTTAAGAATCATGTTGATTGGAACTTGCGGGCTGCTGTATATAAGGCTATTAGCCCACGTCCTTCATGACTTCTTAAGTGATGTTATAAGACTGTTTTAGGTCTGTTTATATATGTAGATGTTGCTGGAACTATTTGGTTAGAGTTGGAATAAGTTTGGAATTGTCAACGTCGAAATGTAGCGAAGGAAGGTAACGTTATGCTGTACATTTTTAGGTTGTTTGGAATTGTGATGTATTGTGCTTTGTGGGCTGTAGTAAGACTGTATGGCGTTAAAATAGGATGTACATGATGTGTACATGCTAATATGTATTTAAAAAATACGATTAGGGGCGTAAAGGTTAAAGGAATACGCTCGGGTTTATAAACACCCACTTGCTGCCCATGTATTGTTTTCTTATATGATTAGGCTACCAAGGTGTATCTATTGGCTATTAATGCTAATTTTATCACCTACTATGTTGTAAAGTATTTGTAGGAAGGAAAGGTTAGGTGGTAAAAAGGTCATGCAACGAGGTATGTAAGCTTACTTGATTTCGTATCACTTGGCATGAAACATAGATCTCTCCTTGGTACATAAAGGCACTCGCCAACTCCGACACAACTATTAATCGTGTCTCCATTTTTTGACATGTTCACATGCTTCTATACATAGTCACTTTCAAATCTGCATACATGTTTGTATACCAAGTTACATGGGTTCTTATTACTAGATAAAGTTCACGAGTTGTTTCATTTCATACACGTTTTATTATTTGTGTAACGTACTCTTTTTCATTGTCATATTGTCTTGTATAATTGTCTACATGTCACATGTTACGTATACAGTCCTACATCTCAAATATTATGACCACCAAAAGAACCATCTCAAAGGTAATTGAAAGGTAAAGTATATTGTTTATTGATAGGTGGTAGCCCGAGGAGTGGAACAATCACCTAGCCAGGGACGATCCTATCACGGTTGGTAGTCCAAGGGGGTTAAGGAAGAACCTAGCCAGGAACGATCCCATATCCTGAGGGGTGGAAGAATCACCTAGCCAGGGAAATATCTTATTACGGGTGGTAGCCCAAGGGGTTAAGGAATAATCTAGCCAGGGACGATCCAGATATAGTTATACCACTGATCAGTTGGTCATTTGTTTTACAGCTGTGCACAGATTATGCAGTGAAGGCAAAGTAATATAAAGAACATAAAGTACATGATTCCACAATATACCAAAGGTGGTCCATAATCTCACACCAGTTCATGGTTTCATTTGAGTTGTTACTTTATATACAGTATATCCTGCCTTACATACTCAGTACATTATCTCGTA
Source organism: Solanum clarkiae (assembly GCA_011800125.2). Taxonomy (NCBI): domain Eukaryota; kingdom Viridiplantae; phylum Streptophyta; class Magnoliopsida; order Solanales; family Solanaceae; genus Solanum; species Solanum clarkiae. The sequence goes on along the minus strand of JAABOM020017533.1, from coordinate 16,958 downwards.
CTGACGTCCCTTACAAGAGACCTGCATTTCATGTTGTAGGTATAGGTGCTAGTAGACCTCCCCAGTTCTCCAACAGGACATTCAACTGTTGTTACTAAGCTCCAGGTTGCTTTGGAGCTTTGCATGTCTAGAGCTTACATGTTTATATTGTACAGTTAGTTGGGGCGGGGCCTGTCCCGACCCTTAATAGATGTTTTTCTCTTATTTAGAGGCTTTGTAGACTATGTAAAGTAAAGTGTAGTCATGTCTCGTACTTTAAATACCATGGCCTCAACGGCCAAGTCATATGCATTTTCTTTTGGCTTGTTATCACTATTTATCTTCTTAAAGGCATGTCAAACGTAGAACCCCCTTATAATATGTATAGAAAGCGCATAGATACAGGTTGGTTCTCCCAATGCCTTATCGGAAACGGGTGCCAGTCCGCCCTAACGGGACTTTGGGGCGTCACAAACACATACCCAGATGTTTGGGAAACTTTTAAGTTCCACAACTTCCAAATGTTCACCTAACCTCGGGACCCATATGAGTCCACCTGTGTTCGTGAATTTTGTGAGGCCTATGACAAGGCCATCCCAAGGAACAAAAGGAGGGTAAAGTCGGGGGTCAAACCTCTTAATGTTGTGGAGATTAGGGGTGTGCTAGTCCCGTGTAGTCAAACTAATATCAATTATGTTCTGGGATACGTACATAGAGATAAAATTAACATGGAAGAGATGAAGAAGATCAAATACTTGATGATATGAAAGCTTTGTTGGCTCCGATGATTGGATTCCTGCTCCCTCGTGGTTAGAGGATGGAGTCATTATTGAAAACAAGGAAATGAACATCCCAGCGAGATTTTGGTTTGGGTCTATTAGCAGCAACTTAATATCTGACAAAATAAATCAGTGCTTAGACAGGCCAAGGCGGAAATAGTTGGCAGTATTATGGATCATCAGTATCTAAATCATGCTACAATCATCGTCTCAGAAATCCTCACAAGGGTGAAACAAGTTCAAACTTCATTGCCATTTCCCAGCCTCATCACTGCTTTATGTAAAAGGGCCAGAGTTCCTAGGAACAAAATGATTGATGTGGAGGTAACTCCATCAGTATCCATTGACATCCGATAAATTGAAGTTGAGTTCTTGAGGGATGAGGAGGAAAGGGCAAGGAAAAAGCCTGACTGACAAAACGCCAATAGTTGATGTTGAGGCCCTCGAGTCTAGTACTATAGAGCTAGGCATTGAGGCAAGTATAACTTCTCCTTTTCATACTTTACACTACTTTTCTACTTTTATTCCATCCACTAAGGCACAAACAGAGGCACAGGCCATAGATGACCAACCCCACTCACTAAGGCCAGCATTCTTACTTTTGGCTAGCTGACCAAAGGAGCCGATCTTTGGGCCACAAACATTGAGTCATATGTGCCTAGGCTAGTTGAGGAATCCATAGCCAAGGCTCTGAGGCCATATGTTGAGGCTGAGGCAAAACAACAAAAGTTAATGGAGTCCTATCAACTAAGGAGAGATAGACACGAGTTGATGATTGATGACCATGGGAAAGAGTTGGCCATCTTGAAAGATAGTGTGACAGTGGTTAAGTAGCTAGGTGGTGGAAATGAAGACACATCAGCTTTGAAAGCTGATATTGATTTGTTGAAGGAGGTGGTAACCCTCTGATCCACGGACTTGAGCACTTTCTTTGACGGGCTGGATGATCTACTCAAAGTGGATGTAGTTGTGGCCCCAAATGATAAATTGGACATAAATGTTTCGGGTGATGGCGGTGAAGAAACTCAACAGGTGAGCACCTCGAAGACTGATGAAGATGCAATGGGAGCGGAGCCTATCCAAGAGGACCATAAGGATCTAGCTTGGGTGAAGAGCTAGATTGGGTAGAGAGTGTTTATTCTAGATAAGTCCAGGATAGGCACATCTAGTGTGAGTGACCCTGAGCCAGCGCAACCTTTGATTGATCTCGAGTACACTAGTAAATGAGGGCATCGATACCCCTTATGACCACTTCTCCAAGTCCACCACCACTACAGCAGGATTGATCTAACAGGGAAATTCTCATACTCACTTTTTTCTCTTATGCTTAATCTCTATTGTACCTTGCACATTGAGGGAAATGTTTATTTTTTTAGGAGGGGGTGACCAAGCGGAGTTCCCTATCATTTGAATTATTAATACTTTATGTTTTCTTATGAATTGGATGGGATAATGGTGTTTACTTTAATGTTTGATTTGTTGATGGATATTGAGACAATATTTAACTTTTTGGGTTTGTAAATAAATTTTAATTTGGGTTGTAATAGAGTAGTAGTATTTATTTTGTTATGTTTACTTTTCTTTCTTCTTTTTGAGTGAGTAGATGAATGATTGCAAATGATGTCCCTGAATTTTGGCAAACCACGTGCATATATAACAAGTCATTTGAATGTTAATAATATGTCTCTGGTCATTAGCAATCGAGCATCGTTGTTCCATAGTTTTGATTTGGATAATTCCATGAATGAGGAGCATGTACTCACTCAATAGTTACTTTTTTCTTGATAAATCAGTCCATACATAGATTAGATGCATCATAAGTTGACTATGTGAGCAATTGTGCTTATATATGTAATGATGATAAATTGCAAGTGTGTTGCCATTGTTTAAATGCAAATCCATTTTTCCAATATGGGATTACGAATTCTTTTGAAATTTATGTTTTGCAACATCTAGAACTTGCTCGATTTATTTTGAGGAGTAACTTAGTTTATTCTAGATTCGAAAAGGACCTTAGTCCTTCTTTGGTTCCACGAAGTCCGCTTGATCATAATGATATCCCTTGACAATGAAATTAATACTTAGTGAAGCCCCTTAAGCCTTGATCCTTTTTTTTGGTCTTGTAACTTTGACTCATGTTTGTGAAAGATGATTCCCTCTTTTTCTCTATTGGTCCCTTCTTGAGCTTGAAATGAACTAAATAGTGGCCAAAGGCTAAGTTGGGGATGTTAGTAAAACGAACGGGGTGTCTTCTATGGAAGGGTCGAAAAAAGGACCAAAAATGGAAGAAAGAAAGTGAGGTATCCTAGAAATGAATGAAAGAAAAATTTGAAAATCAAAGGTTCTTGAAATTGAGGACTCTCCAATACTAATTGTGAAAAAAAAGAGTGCAAAGAGGGGAGACACTTAGGATCATAGATCAAAAGAAAAAGAGATGTCAAAAAGGATAAGAATGAAAAGGGGACCAAAAAAACCTTTGAGCCTGAGAAGAACATGTAGAATTTAAGGAGGGATGACCCACTACTGATTGTATGCTATCTTACCCAATCTTAACCCTACATCACAGTCATAGCAAAGTACTTTGGGATCCTAGCCCAGAAGAAATTCAAGTGACCTCTGATTAAGAATAAGGGCAAGCCTATGGGTTTAAGCTATCATTATTTCTCATTTGGGAAAGTGAGAGTTGAAGAGATCCTTTGAAAGTAATGTCATAATTTAGTGTGTTTAGGATCTTCTTTGGTGTGAGGCAACTAGTGATCCCTTTAGGAAGTAGTCAACAACTACATGAGCAATTGTGAGCATAGACATGTTTTGATTACTCCTTTGTCATCTCTCGAGGATTCAAAGTCACACATGTGGTATGTGGAAGTTTGACAAGGCATGAAAAAGGTGGAAATGTATATGTTGCTCCCTATAGATCTATTTTCAATCTCTAAAAGAATGGATTGATGTTTGATTTGCTTGGGACAAGCAAAGGATTAAGTTGAGGGTGTTGATGAGTCTATATTTTTGACTCATTTTGGGGCTAGCTTGCAAAGAAACATTGTCCTTAGTGTGCTATTATTTTCAATCTCTAACAGATATGCATGTATTATGTCAGAAAATGGGATTAAAAGTGCATAAATGTACAATACTTGGCAAAATCTTAGAAAGTGAGCAAAAGTGCAAAAAGGTGAAGAAAAGCAGCATCGACTACAAAATCAGGGATCTGTCGAACAGTCAGAGAGACTGCTTGCATTGCAGCAACCAAGGTTCCAGTTCAAGTCAAGAATGTAGTTACAATTGATTTCACAAATCATATTAAATGCATCACAAATTGGAATAACGATCCCTAAAGTTGCAGCACTCAAAGCCCCAAAACTGTAACACCTCTCACGTGCCTTTGAAAAATGCCCCGTTGTATATTTCTTAGATATCTCTAAATTTGTGTATGATTTTGCAAATCTGACTTCATATTCATTTTCAGGGGGAAAAATTCTATAGGAAAGGGGTGGTCTTCGATTTATTGATGACCTGTAGAGAAAAATAGTTTTTCTCTATGGGGGCTAAACTGGAAAGGGTATGTGACCAGTCCGCATCGCGGACTTATTGGATACTAGTGCAAAAAGGGCCTAAACCCATTCCTGCGCTAAAATAGGGAAACAATTGAACTTCGCATGAAAATGTACTAGTTCAATGTAAGTTCGCATCGTGGACTTATCGCAGACTAGTTCAATAGATTCCTTAATTTTCTATTTTCACTTAAGGGCAATTTGGTAATAACCCAATGCCTATATAGATGAAAAATCATTATTCCTTATCCATTTTTCAGCCCTAAAGCTCACAACATCTCTCAATCCTCTCTAAAACATCATCAATTATCCCATTAAATTTCAAGAATCTCAAGAACTTGCTTTGGTTTTCAAGAACCCAATTCAACCTTTTAGTCTTCCTCAAGTCATTCTTCAAGAAAACTCCAAGATTAAAGTGTGTGGGCTTGATTTATGGGGATTATTCCATCCATGAAGCCAATCCTTCTTTCTTTATCAAATTTCATAATTTTAAGGTTGAATATTTTATGGGTAACTTTTATTATCCATTGTGCACATGATTTAAGTTTGAATTCTTCAAGTAATTAGTTTATTATGCTTAAATACCATTGAGGTATAATATTTTGATAGAGTTTATGACATTAAAGTTGTGTAATCTATGATGCTATGAAAAGCTATGAAAGAACGTGTGGATTTTAGTTGGATTTCATGATACCCAAAATAATCATTTTATTATAATGTTGGTGGGTTGATTTGAATGACATTAAAATAAATTGATTTTACTCCTCCCATGTTCTATACTCTTGAATTGCATGGTTTCAAGCTTACGTGTATATTACCAACCACGTTTTGACTAAAGTATTTGGCTAGATCCTATGTTGATGAGAATTATATTATAAGACATGTCAATTATAAATATTATAAGTGTTGAAGGGCTATTATGCATGCTATTAGCTCATGAGAATGTTACAAGTGTATGAATGATATGAAGCCCTTTCTTGATATTATGATGTGATTTGACGAGCTACTCTTGTGATACTACCATGAGTTATGAACTTATATAAGCTATGAATATGTATATGAATTGAGTATTCCATGGGATTATCTACCTAGCATTGAGCGGACCTTGGATGGTAGCCATTATCCCATAACTATGTGCCACCATAGGGTGTTGTGTTATATCTACCAAAAATGTCATATTGTAAGTTAGATTACATTGTAATCCCTACCGAAAATATTGTATCGTATGGTAAGGAGATATCTTAATACCTACCAAAAAGGTCAAACCGTAAAGTAAATATATCCTATGATACTTACTGAAAAGGCTATGCCATAAGGTAAGGATATCCTAGGAAACTCTTCGAAAAGTCCACGTTGTAAGGTAGGGTATATCTGAGAACACTCTCTAAAAAGGTTATGTCATAAGGTAAGTGGATATTTTACCTTAGAGAAGTAGACCACTCCTTTTTTGGTGTGGAGAGAACATCGATATTCCAAGTAGTAGCACACTTGGTCTTATTTGTCGGTTATGGTCCCTTCCCACCTATGTATGATATATTACATGATTTAATTATTCGTCATGCAGGTTTTGGCTAAAGCATTGAACATTCATATCATATTGATCTTTATCCATGCACTATGAATATGCATATCTTTTAGTTGTGGATTATGCTCCCTTGTTGCACTGCACCCCACATATGTAGTACATTCCACGTACTAACACATACTTTTCTCCTACATGATCTGACCATGTAGGGACTGGAGCTCCTATTCATCCTCCTACTCCACGTGGCTAACTGGATCATTTGAAGATTGTTATTGGTGATTCCTCCACTCCAGGGATAATATCCACCTTACTTTCATGATTTCTTAAGACTTGACTATTTTTGGGTACTTATCTTTTGAGGGTGAGCCTGGGCGATGTATTGGCCCCTGTTCCATTCGTATTAGAGGTGTTGTTGGATATGGATATTTATGTATTGAGCCTGAATACTATTATGACTGTGTTATTTTGAAAGACTTCTGTTATTCCTTTTATTCCCTTCCGTGCTTGTTGCATGTTGATGATGAGATGGAAGCCCCAAGTCCCTAAATTATCCCTGTAGCATGAGTCATACTTGCCCGCCCCTTAGACTTTACTTTTTATGTTACTCATGCAAATCCTCTTCCCTATAACATCCCATAGATTGAGTCCAAGATCTCTCTTCCCTTAGAATTATTTTTACTTGCTTGTTGTTTAATTATGCGTTCACAACCAAGGATGTGCAAACAATATGCTAAGAGGCTTGTTTAGGTTTCCTTTAGGTTTTTCATTCACCGTGTCACACCTAGGCCCTAGGCTTATGTCATGAAAATCTTGGTACTAGAAGGTTTGTGAATGGTCCTCAGAATCTAACACACCACGTCGAGTAGAGTCTTGGTCGAGGTTATGAAGCGCGTCATAACTATGAATGGGCGGCTTTGAGGCATTTTGGGAAATGGTTTACTTCTTTATGAATTATGTTGTGCTTTAGATTTAAAATAAGGTTTCTTTTCCCTAACAGGTGGTTTTTGCTCTTTTAGATCATGCCATAAAAGGGAATGGCACAAAGAGCTCCCACGCCCGAGGAGGGTCCGGCCCTTCTGGTTCCTCAAGCTCCCCAAGAAGAAGGTTTCACACATGCTGAATACTGGAATGTCATTTCCATGTTGGAACAAGCCATGACCAACCAATTGAACCATTGAGCCAAAGCTCTTTATACCCCCACCCCGGTTTTACAAGGATAAACCTTCCGGAGTTTTATGGTTCCAAAACAAAAGAGGGCCCCCAAGAATTCATTGATGAGATGTATAAAGTGCTTGCTATTATGGGGATGAGTTTGGAAGATAAGATGGAACTTGCAGTGTATCAATTCAAGGGACTTGCACAGATTTGGTTTGCTCAATGGAAACTAGAGAGGGAGAATAATGATCACATCCCATAGGAGAAATTTAAGGCCGCCTTCCTCAATCGTTTCTTCCCTATTGAATTGAGAGAGGAAAAAATGATGGATTTCATGAATCTCAAACAAGGCTCCATGATGTGAGGGAGTATTCCTTTAAGCTCAACAAGCTCTCAAAATACTCTCCTCACTTAATTGTCAACTCTAGGGCGAGGAAAAATAAGTTTGTGTCGGGGGTATCCGACATGGTGAATGAAGAATACTGCACAGCTATGCTTGTGGGTGATATGGACTTGTCTCGGCTCATGAACTATGCCGAACGATTTGAAGGGGAGAAACTTAGGAAGAGAAGGAGTGAGGAGTCTAAGAGGGCTCGATATCAAAAGGTGCTAAGGATGGTCGTTTCCAACAAGGACACAAATTCTAGGGTAAAGGGTCCTTTAATGCCTAAACCAAAAATTTTCTAATGATAGGGTCACTAACCCTAAGGTTCAAGGTGGCAATGATGGAGTGACTCGTCCTAGATGCCCAAAATGTGGGAGAAATCATAGTGTCACATGTTGGAGGAACACAGGTGCATGTTTTGGGTGTGGAAAGATGGGCCACAAAATTGTCAATTGTCCACCTGCTTATAAAAAGGGTAAAGATGGTTGTCCTCAAGGGCAAGGTGCTCATATTGATAAAAAGGGACAAGGAGTCCAACAAAGGGGTGCTCCATGTCATAATTGATTTTATGCTTTTCAAGAAAGACAAGGAGTAGATGAGATGCTCGATATTATTACTGTGATATTGTTCACGCTCCAATAACAAAGCGGTCGCTATCAGCAATTAACCTTACCAAAGGTTAGGGTCAAATCCACAGGGAATACAGGGCTTGACTATGACAATTCACTATCAATCATTTCAAGTAGCTATAACTAAAATCTCTAAATGGGGGGGGAGGGGAGGGGGTTTTGATTCAAGAACAAAGTAAAATAAACACTATACTACAATGCGGGAAAACACTCAATTTTAGGGACAACTTGGGAATTGTGTTCCCGATGATTCATTGACTCAATTACTCAAGGTAACATAACTACAATTGGAGATTCGCATGCAGGATGGTAACTTAGGTTCTTCCAATCCTCTTGTGAAGGTGAAAGTCGAATTTCACCATAGCGCTTAGTCGGCTACCATGGCATGTCATCTAACCGTTACCTATTGTCCCAGTCAACTTCCCCTTGGTCAGCTTTGGTTGATTAGATGAGAACACGTCAATCGAATCCTGTCATCTGCTTCCTTTTTCCTATTTGTCACTACCTTGGTCGGGATCATGATAGTAAGCGGGGTTTGGTGTTGGCCACCACCAAACAACAATCGTAATGAAGGAAAATAGACAATACATGCAAAACCCCAATCATAGAAATGCAATAAACCTAGGTCATCTCAAGTCAACTAACCATGGTTCTTACAACCCCAAATTGTGGGTGCGTAGCTACTCATGGCTAAGGCAAAACCAACAAGAATGCAAATACAAAATATAGTTGAGGATTTTACCCAAAGCAATGAAGAATGAAGGCATCACCAATTGCAAACCAAAATCTTGATAGATTGACAATGGGTACATGGCAAGATTTGCAATCCCCAAAAGTGGGTTTTCCAAGAGAAAATGATAAATTAAGATAAAACCCTAAAATATTCTTGAGAGAATATTCAAAGGCTTTTTCAATGTCTCCCAAAATCTCAATTTTTCCTCGCCTCTCCAAATAAAATCTAAGTTAAAGTATTTATAGTAGTTACAAATTAACCCTAAAAATTCCATAGAAAAGACAATTGGCAGCTGGTACGCCTCACAAGTATGACTCATAGGGTGGCCGATGAGTCGTAATCGGGGTCTCGTGTCAGGTTTTTGGCATCTTGGACTCAACTGGTATGACCCACTGGTACGAGTTGTTGCTTGGGCTACGACTCATATACTCCTCTCATAGACTAGGCCTTCAGTTTTTTGGTCCAAAGTTTTGGCTCTCTGATTCCTGCTACGAGTCCACCCATACGAGTCGTAGTGAGACTTACGACTCGTAGGATGGCCTCATAAGGTTGACCTCCACTTAGTAGATTTCTGACTTTTGGTCTTTGCTTATTGCTACGATAACACCCTACGACTCGTAGCTTGGGCTACAACTCGTAGGTGAGCTCGTATGTCCTATACTTCAGCAAAATCTGCAATTTCTCTCCAAAATCATGCCAACCTAACTTTTTGCAAGAACAACACAAAAACACATAAAAATCGTAATAAGTCGCATTAAGAAATCACAAAATCCCTTGCTTTAGGCGTCAAATGTGTTGTGTTTTGATAGCATATCAACACCCTCAACTTAGAATTGTTGCTTGTCCTCAAGCGATGCCTCAATTTATACAGACAATGAGAAATACACAGCAACTATCCCAATGGCATATACATTGTTCACTTTAATCTAGGTACTCAACTATTATTTTCAAAACCAGATTGCAAATCTACTAAGCAAACAAGAACATGATGATGAATTTGGCAACCCAACTATGATAAGCTAAGGAGCATCGACCATCCACAATCACTGGTATAGCCATATTCTAATCAAGTAGTCCAAATGCCCTCACAGAAAAGAAGTCCCTCTTACTCACTCAAAAAGCACTTAGAATTCAAGGACTGAGAAAGCATTCTCACTCTCACAATTGAAATTCATGCACAATGACTAACACCATAGACTTGCCATTATACTCATCTTCCGCCTTGGTGACAAAGTGGATTTGGATCACTTTAGGACTTAAGGGCTTGTAACATAGGTTCAGGGGCTTTGGTATGGCATTTTAGGCAAGTAGTGACTAAACGCTATCCTTGAGTCGTGTTTACCAACACTTTTACCTTCATAACCCAACCATTTTCACTAAATCCTCCGTTATTCCACCATTTCAAGCTTTCCCCGGGTGCTTTCTTTCTCTTTTTCAGCTGTGCCTCAATTTCAAACTCATTTTTGCTCATTTTTTTCAACTCAAGGCACTTTTTCTTTTCTTTATCTTCATCTGGCTCATGATTGTTCATTTCTTTCTTTCCTCCCCAACTAACCACCTTATTTTTGTTACTTTACCACAATAAGGGCCCCCTTCAACTCAGGCTTTTAGCCTAAGGTGAAGTACACAATATCTATGCCTCAAACCAGTGGCACCAATTGTAGCCATCCTCAACTTAGGCTTTTAGACTCAATCAAGGTTCATATGTTCAAAGATATACTAGGGCCAATATCAAGGTATTTCATCAAACAAGGTTAAGTTAGTAAGGTCTCAAGAAAGAATGAGTACATGAGAAGCTCAAAAAGTTGGAACAAGGGATTCACTAGCTCATTTGGTAGCTCATTTAAGCAAAAGTGGGCTCACTAACAGAACAAAGGCCTAAGATCCTTTTCAAACCAACCAAATCACCAAACCAATCTTAGAGTACTAAGGCATGTTCTGAGTCCATACGAGATGCATGAATGCAGCAAAATAAAGTATAGACTCACAGATCATGCTACAAGCCTCATCTTACCACCACATTATCAGGACAAACATTGCCAGATACTCAAAATGTATGAATACCTCAATAACCACAATCTCAAAAAATTTGAGGGTACCCAATTTTTTGAATCATCTAGAAAGCATTTAAACACTAAGTATACGCCAAAAGATAACACTAATATGAATTTATACATTATCTACACTACCTAAACATGCTGGTTCAATAGAAAATTAACTATCCACAAGGAAAAAGAAACATGGAAAGACAATTTAGGATCAAAAAATAGGGGAAGTTATGGACTCGAGGCTACTCAGACTTCACCTTAATTCATAACTTCCCACACCCCACCAAAATAGAATACTTTGTCCTCAAAGTAAAAACACATACTCGACGCAAATGCCACAACTAGAAACATAGATGTATATACATTAAAAAACCAACATTTTAAAAACTAATATCCAAAACAAAGGTAAAAACATCATCCAACATAAAACATCCAAAACCAACATAATGAAAAGATTGTCTAACAAAAAAATAAAGTATCCATATAGAAAAGTAAGGATTAGGGTCAAAGGGAGTCAAACATCATGGTGCATCAAGCACCAGTCTCTGGCTGGTCTGCAGTATCCTGGGTCACCATCTCCTCCTCAACAGTCTAGGTTGTAACTACACCTGAGCTACCCTCTCCATGTAGGGCTTGCTACTCCCTATCTCTCTGTATGGCCGCCAACAGGATCGACTCCTGTACCACCTTCTATAGTATCAGCTCCTCCTCTAGGGTTGTTGGGTCATCAGATCTAGGCCTCTTCTGGCTCAACTCTAGGTCATCTATCTCGAGGGGCCTCTTCCTAAGGACATGCGGGCAGTCAACGAACTAATCAAACACCTCGTCATCCGCCGGTGCCACCTCAGGGACTACAACAAGGGCTACTAACATCTACAATAAGTCAGCCTTAAATTTGGCCAATTCCTATGTCATTGTGCTCGTGTCAGCAGGCCGAGCACCCTCAAGCCTCCACTGGACTCTCGCCTCAAATGCAACCACTAAGGAATCTACCGCCCTAACTCTCTCATCTACCAATACATGGGTGAATGCCTTCATCCTCTCCTCTGAGTCCCATACGATGTGGTTATCCTATGGTCTGACCCATGCTAATAATGCCCTGTAGCCTAACCTCTGTCATAGCCATCCTGCGTACTGATGCCCGAAAAGCAACAGCAGACATGAGAGAATCAACCTGTAAAGTGGACATTGTTGGTGCTGGAGTATTGGAGGATGGCATGGACTCAATTACAACCTCCAGTGAAACCACTGCAGCAGCCGGAGTAGTGTCGGCAACAGCAGGAGTCGAACGCTGAGTCCGAGGCTCTACCGGGAATGGCTTTGGGATAGGAGGTGGAATAGTTCTCTACAGGGCTACTGGGTTCTCTTCATCCTTGATTAGACTGGGTATATCATACGCACAACCTCTACATGAGGGTCCAAATGGAGAGAGAGCCGCACACCAGCTTCCTTGCATAATCTATGTATCAGGATGAGGAATCGCAAGGCCTTTTGGGTACAACTGCCGACTCGTGGATCTGTTCTTCCATAATGTGAACCCAGTCAATTTTGGACCCTGCTCAGATACTAGCCAACAACACGGCCCTCTCCAATATGATCACATTATCGGTGAACGTGGGTCTAATCCGCCAATGGATAATGGACCACCAAAACATTGCCCTGAATGAGAGGTGGGCCCTTAGAATACGCTCAGCGTGGTTTGTAACCCATGTTGGCTCAACACTTTCCTCGCAAATCTAGCATGTTATCCACCTAAGGAGATCTGTTCTCAACTCAGCACCTTTCTGGTTAACTGCCTTTCTCAAGTCTGTAATCCTATGATCATACTCTGTAGTGGAGTGTGGCACTTTGTAGTTTGGCACAAACTGGACCCTCCAAATGGTTTCTTCTAAGATATCAAAAACCTCTGCTTTGACCAGTACTTCACTCATCCTCGATTGCTCAATGGGATTCTCAAGCCTCGGAAGATTGCTGCGCATAGGAGCATAGTAGGATGTGTAGAATTCCCAGACCAAGTAGGGGGCATACATTCCTAACACTTGTGATAGCCATCTTAGCCCATGACGCTCAATTTCAGCTTCTAACCCCGATACAGCTTTTAGCCCTGAGTCTTTTAATCTTGCCTACTCATGAAATCTCTGCACCAGCCTCCCTCGACTTTTTGGTTCCAGTCCCTTCTCGTAAATCTCTCTCATCCCTGGGATACACCATCTTGGGATTTGGACGTATGTGGAGGTGACCGTGTAAGTAGAATCGACTGGATGTTCTGGAGCAGTCTTCTCTAGCTGAACATGAGATAAATCAAGAGAATCAAACTCGAAAAGTGAGGCATCATCATCTGATCCTATATCATCACCCTCCTCTTCAGACTGGGAGGGGCTATACACTTCCATCGGAACCCTTGTTGTTTGTGATCTCGTCAAGGGCACATTAGCTTCAGGGTCTGGGTGCACGTTTATCTCATCCATACATTGTTCGTCATTTGACATCTTATCTCTCAATCGGTGTCCTGAAGTCGAGGCAGCACTCCTTCAACCCCTTGGAGGCATGATATTTGGAAAGTCAACATATACCAATGCATGAGTCCCATGATATTTTGTTCCACAAACAACTAACACATAAAACAATAAAACAAGAAACAATACAAATACTTAAGTGAAAACAATTGAACCAAGTACAGGGTTGCTGGTGCGAGGTGAAGATACGACTCATATCTCATTCCTGAAATATTTTGAAAATTCAGATCCGGTCACGAGACCACCGCTACGAGTCGTAACAAGTGCTACAAGTCGTAGGTGAGTCTCGTATGGGAAATGTTAAGGAACCATAGACGACTGTTACCTTCTATGAAGGGTCACTATGACTCGTAGGATGTCCTACGACTCATAATGGGTCCTCGTAGCAGAAAACAGAGAGCACCCTAGGTGCCTCTAACCTTTCCATAATGACCAAAAATTAACTAGGAAGCACCAGAAATCAAAAACACATATATAACCCAGCAATAATCCTAATCACTACACTTTACCAATCATCCCACAATGAAACACGAATGCTCCATCTTACTCAAAACATTTCTAGTATGAACTAATTTTGGAAATCACCCAATATCAACAATAATATTGCAGAAATGGAGACATGCAAAGGGTTATTGAAGTCAATACAATAGTCATTCATAACAACAGAATGGTAACACCCTAACATTTACAAATTTCAACCCCAACATGGTCTCACCAGATAATTACCCTTAAATCACGTAATAGACACATACAACCATAACATCATACTTTAAAATCACCAAGCAAGGGTAGAATTAAAGAATCGACTCATTTCCTACTTCCACAATCATTTTCACATGGTTTTACTTATCATGATCATAAGATATTCACTCAAACACCCACAAAACAAGATTATTTTTTAGATGTATGCCAAACTTAACCCTGAAAATTTACCAGATAAAAGATGATTGTGTGATGAGAAGAAGAAGAGAAGGCTGAAAACTTGGTAAAATGCACTTGGTAGGAGATGTTAGTAGAAGAATGATTTGGGGTGAATGAAACAATAAGAAATGATGTTTGGGGGGTTATAGAGGGAGAACAACCGTTTCATGGAGGAACATGAGGAGCCAAAAGACGGTCTTTTAATATTCCAAAATGGGTCACTTTTTTTAAATTCTACCGACTACGAGTCATAGGGCGTCATATGACTCGTAGGTCCCGATTTCGTAGCAGACCCAATACTCAAAAAAAAATTTATTTCATAGCAAGGCACTACAAACCCCACTTACGACTTGTAGGGGACCCTACGAATCATAAGGTTGGCTCATAGTGTGTGTGCCAACTTTTGTAACTCTCTGTTCTCCTCTATGAGGCATGACTACGAGTCATAGTGATGGCTACAACTCGTGGGCCTACTCATAGAGGTTGCTCCAAGCATAAATCTCTCTACTCCTTATTTTCTGGTTTGTTCCTGCAACCACTTACTCAAGATACACCTAAATGCAAAACAATACAGTTGATTCAAAGTCTTAACACTTACAACGAAACATTAAACTACCATCCAACAAGTTAAACAAACGAAAACGTCTCAAAATAGTCCATAACACAAAATATTCTTGTGTTGCCTCCCAAAATGCATCTTGTTTAACGTCGTGGCTTGAACATACCATCATGGATAATCAAGCTTCTCAATGAGTCTCATTGTTGCTCCTCCTTCTCTTCCTTTGCTCATCCTATACTGCCTTTAGTTGCTTAGCAAGCTGCTTCATCCTATCTCCAAGCTTTTGCATTGATATGGTTTGTTGTTCCACTTTGTAGTTACCTTTGAGAACATAAAACTTTATCTCCCGAACAATCTCATCTTTCTCATTGGCCTTGGTCAGGACTTGTTCAAGTATGTGCTCAATCCTTGTCAGCTTCTCGGTGATGCACTGTTTGTGGGGCAACCTTAACCAGTTTGGCACACTCTCTCTCTTGGGATTGCTCGATTCTCCCTTCAATACACTGGTGGATGTTCCTTCCTATCCTTGAAGGTGTTGGTAGATTTCGGCTACTGCAGACCACTTGTCCATATACTCAACAATCTCCCTAAATGGTCACCTTAGGAATGCCCAACAATTGCCTCTAAACAATGCATCAGCATGCCACTGTTGTTCGGAGGTCAGTTCCCTATAGAAGCTTGCTACCAACACATCATCAGAAAGACCATGGTCTCTCCTCGGCCCCAGGCATCTCTTGTACCTCTCCCAAGGTACTCAAACTGTCTCTCTTGGTACCCACTTAAAGTTGCAAATGTTGTCCCATAGTTCCTGTTTGTTGGGCCCTTTATAGAAATGCATGAGGAAAACCCTTTGTACCCTTCCCTAATTGGAGTAAACATCTAGTGGGAGTATCGACCACCATTCTGCTGCATCGGATCTTAGAGTCATGGGAAAGGTTTGGAGATCCATGGCATCCCAAGCAAGATACCTCATCCCAAGTACTCCCCTCAGAGTTGAAGTGAAATGTTGAAGGTGATTTTGGGGGTTTTCTGACTCTTGCCTATAAAAGAGGACACATCTATCCAATGTTTCCAGTAGGTCATTAGTAATGTAAAGCTTCTTTTCCGTCATGGTGAAGATTAACCAGTAAAGAAAATTGAGCAATGAAAACAACAAAAATAAAAAGTAAAGGATTTTTCTGAGACTTCTTAGGCCAAGCATGTCTTCGATGGTCCGCATATGATTTTGTAGTTGAATCATATGAAATATTCGTTTATCATAGATAAACATGTGTTATAAACAACCTAGCCTATTCACTCATTATCAACTCGTTTAGTCAAATATTTAGACCTAACTAGTAGATTGATTCCCATATTTGCACGTTCCCAACATCTTTTTTTATTTGCTGATTAAATTGTTAATTAGATATTGTGTAGCCCAATCCTTACTTTTAATTATTCAATTCCTATATCCTATAATTACTTAGTCAATAGAGTCACTTCTATCTTAAGCTACTATTCCCTGTAGGATTCGACCCCAACCTCTCAGTTTAGTTATTATCCTGATGAAGATTTCCCTTGCTTCCTTTGAGTAGACGGGTTGACTTATATAGATGCATGTTAGTGATAATAAGTTTAAGTAATATTTTCTAAAAATATTTGAAAATTTCATGATTTATACATTTAAAATGCATTATCACATTCATGTAGAACTATTAGATGTTCATTCTATGTTACTCAAGCTAACTTTAATTTCATTCAAGGAAGAATGATCTTAGGGGGAACCCCGTCCTATTCTAGCTTAAATTAACCAGAACCAAGGAAAAATCAGAAAAAATTTTGTTTGGAGAAACTTTTTGGAAAAATTTTTGGGACAATACATTCCGCATCGTGGACTTGGGAGAAACAAATTGGTTCAACGCAGTTTCTTTTTAATGATGGATATTTTGTACTTTTTCTACCATCCTAATTCTTATACTATGTTATTTTGTTATGTTAATGTCACGACCCAACCGAGAGTCGCGATCAGTGCCCGATAGAGGCACTTAGGCACATAGTAAATCAAATTTCCCAATTAAACCGACCCAGGAATACTACCGAAATTTCGGCAGAGTTTCCTCTATTTTAGTGACTAACCTCACCTGCAAATTAAGATCCAACAGCTTCCCAGACAATAATACAAATGTACATAAATATAAA
>JAABOM020017522.1:0-18822 GCA_011800125.2 Solanum clarkiae | reverse complement strand
AGACACCATGGCCCCAACGGCCTAGTCATATGCATTTCCTTTGGCTTATTATCATTGTTTACCTACTTTAAGGCATTGTAAAGATAGAAACATACAGTAAGCGCATAGTTATAGGTTGGTTCTCCCGGGCCTTAACGGCTATGGGTGCCAGTCCGCCCTATGGGACTTTGGGGCGTGACACCCCCGTATGGAAAATATTGCATCTCGTTTAACATTGGGGGCCATAATACCGAAAACATAAACACAAACATTACATTGTTAGCCTCAAGGAATAAAAAATGGGATGCAAAAATTATCTGAAGTAAGTTGCAGAAGGGTGTTATGAAAGCATCTTTACAGGTCGTAGTCTTTACTATGACCCATAAAGAGCCTTCATAAACTAGTAGTTCAAATCAATTTTAGTTTCTGGAAATATCTACGAGACCAAGTACGACTCGTAAAGTGATTAACGAGTAGTCCACTAGGTTGTAGGAAATTATAGTGAAAACTTACATTCAGACAGGGATACGTGAGACCTATCTACGAGTTGTAAAGTGATCCATGACACATAGAAGGTCTTGTCTAATGGATACTTAGAAACATTAAGTTTCTAGAATATTGCACGAGGTTCAATTTTAACTCGTAGATTGCTCTACCGATCGTAAGAGCCACTTACGAACCAGAAACACTCAGTGAACCGAGTTTATAAGTTCATCACACGGATGCCAAAAGACTATTTCACCCATCAATATATCCAAACCGAAGCTAGAACACATGCACTCACATGATTTCAACACTACATCCATTGTCCCCCAACATTTTTAAAATACATACACCACATCAAAAGCAAATTAGCATCAATTTTCCTACCATTCCGACCATCTGTAATTGATTTAAACAATATCACATACCTATGTCATCACCCACCAATTCTCGTACTAAAACACTCAATCACACATGGCGGGTGATTCAATAGGCACAAACAACTAATATTCATGAGGCTAAAATACTCAATTCCAGATTTAGACAAAGATTAAGCATGGGCAACCTAGTTTCAACTAATCACAATAAAGTTCAAACAATGATTTTGTTCCTAAACACCATACCCAAAATAATATTCAAATCAATCATTCATAAAAGGCAAATTAAGGGTTAACATTAAAGCAATACTTACTAAAAATTGAGATTAACTTGAAGAAGAGGAAGGAAGTGAGTAAAAGAAAAACCCTAGGGTTGTAGGAATCTTGCCAGAAATTTGGCTTGATGGTGACAGGAGATGATTGGGAAAATTAGGGCATGGAGTAGTTTCGGTAGATTTCGTAAATTAGGGCAATTGTGGGGTCAAAAGAATTTTGACCCCTCTACTTATATTAGAGAAAATTATACATATTTATTATATGGTAATGTTTATTCTGATATTGAGAAGGCTAATTGATACTTGAAGCATGACCTTTGAGTCTATACGTGATTGTGTATGCAATGCCATGTGTGTGAGCTTATTTTGCCACATTTATGTATTATGTATAGACTCTAAACTTGCCTTATTACTCCACTATTGGATTAGTGATGTAGTTGATTGGGAAAGGATCTTAGGCCTTTGTTCTTTCAGTGAGCTAACGTTTGCCTAAATGACCTACCAAATGTAATAGCAGATCCCTTGTTCCAAATGTTTGAGATTTTCAAGTACCTGTTCTTTCTTGACACCTAGGTGGCCTAGATTTATTTTGTCAAACACCTTGATATTGGCCCTAGATTATCCTTAAACATGTGAACGTTGATTGTTGATAAAAGCCAAAGATGAGGGTAGCTACAAATTTTGGCCCTAGTTTGGGGAATAGATATTGTGTACTTCACCTCAGCTTAAATGCCTAAGTTGAGGGAGGACTTTACTGTGGTAAAGTAATAACAATATGGTGGTTAGCTATGGAATAGATAAAGAAATGAATACATCATGAGCCCGGGGAGGAAAGAGAAAAAAAAAGTGTCTTGAAGTGAAGGAAATAAAAAAATTGAGTTCAAAAATAAGGCATAGCTGAAAAAAGAGAATGAAAGAACACGGGGAAAGCTTGAAATAGGGTAACAAGGGTGCATTTAGTGAAAATTTTTCGATTTTATGAAGGAAAAAGTGTTGGTAATACATTGTTTAAGGATAGCTTTTAGTCTCTACTTGCCTAAAATGCCATACCAAAGTTCCATGAGCCTATGTTACAAGTTGTTAAGTCCTAAAGTGATCCAAATCCACTTTGTCACAAATCTGTAAAATTGAGTATAGCGGAAAGCCTATTGTATTAGTCATTTTTCATGAATTTCATTTGTTAGAGTGAGAAAGCTTCCATAGTCCCTGAATTCCAAATTCTTTTTGAGTGAATAAGAGGGACTTCTTTTCTCGTAGGGCATTTGCACTACTTGATTAGCATATGACTATACTAGTGATTGTGTATTGGGTTGCCAGATATATCTTTGTGCTTTTGTTTTGCTTAATAGTTTTACAATCTTTTTTAGAAGACGAAAGTTGGGTACCTGAATTAGAGTAAATGAGGTATGTGCCATTAGTATAACTGTTATGTGTTTCTCATTGTCTGCTTAGATTGAGTCGTCTCTTGAGGACAAACAACAATTCTAAGTTGAGTATGTTGATGTGCTGTCGAAATATAACATATTTGATGCCTAAAACAAAGAATTTTCTGAATTCTTAGTGCGACTTTTATTGTTTTTATGTGTTTTTGTATTGTTGTTGTAGAAAAGGTAGTTGGCATGATTTTAGAGAAAAATTGTAGATTTCGCTGAAGCCCAGGACATACGATCCAACCTACGAGTCATAGTCCAAACTACGATTGGTGGGGTGATCTCATAGAAAGAAACAAAGACCAAAAATTAGAAATCTACTAAGTGGAGGTGGGCATTATGAGACCATCCTACTAGTGATAGATCTTGATGTGACTCGTACAGCGGGAGTTGTAGCAGAAAATAGAGAGCCAAAACTTTGGACCAGAAAATAGGGGCCTACACTATGAGAGAAAAATCGGAGTCAAAGCCCAAGAAATGACTCGTAATAGTGGGTCGTACCAGCTGAGTCCAAAATGTCAAGAACTTGCTACAAGACCCCGATTACGACTCGTAGGTTACCTTACTAGTCATACCTTTGAGGCGTAGTAGTTGCCAACGGACTTTTTTGTGTAATTTTTAGGGTTATATTCTATACACTATAAATACTCTATGTTAGGGTAAATAAGAGATTCCAGATATTGAACTTCACCTTTGAATATTCTCTCAAGAATATTTTAGGGTTCTATAGTAGATTTTTATTTTTCTCTTGGAAAATCCACTTTTAGGGAGTGAAATCTCATATTGTATTTATTCTCAATATATCAAGCTTGTGGTTTGCAACTTGACGTGCTATCATTCTTCATTGCTTTGGGTAAAACTCTCGACTATGTCTTGTCTTTGCATTATTGTTGGTTTTGCTTTAGCCATGAGTAGCTAAGCACCCATGACTTGGGGTTGTGGGAACCATGGGTAGTTGACCCAAGATAACCTAGATTATTTTCATTTGTATGATTGGGGTTTTACATGTACTATTTATTTTCCTTCATTTTGATTATTGTTTGATGGTGGCCAACACCAAACCCTACCTACTATCATAATCCTAACCAAGGTAGTGATGAATAGGAAAAGGGAAGTAAATAACAGGATTTGATTGATGTGTTTGCATCTAATCAACCAAACCTGAACAAAAGGAGGTTGAGTAGGACAATAGGTAATGGTTAGTTGGCACACCATAGTTGCCGACCAAGCATCATGGTGAAATTCGACCTTCACCTTCACAAGAGGGCTGGAAGGACCTATGTTACCGTCCTGCATGTGAATTTCTAATTGTTATTATATTGTCTAGGGTAAGTGAGTCGATGAACCATGGGAAACACAATTCCCAAGTTGTTCCCAAATTTGAGTGTTTTTCTGCATATTTAGTTTTGTTTTTATTTTTATTCTTGAATCACAACCCCCCCCATTTAGATATTCTATTTATACATACTCGAAATGATTGATAGTGAATTGTTGTAGTCAAACCATGTATTCCCTGTGGATTTGACTCTAACCTTCTGTTAAGTTAATTACTGACATCGATTTCTTTCTTATTGGAGCGTGAACATCAAATCAAAAATTATGGTGTCATTGCTGGGGAATATGACTAGGTTTTGACTTGATTTCACTATTAGTTATTTCAAGTGTTGATTACTGGATTCTTTTGTATATTACTTTTTTTGTTTTGTTTTGTTTCTTTCCAGGCCATATATATATATATGTTAAATACAATGAAGATGTGCGGAGTGTCCCTAATCCCAACATTAGCCTTCACGTATTTCCATGTACGAGGATCTATATTATGAGGAGGACACTTGGTTTTCTGCTGACCAGATCTGGGATTTTCAGCCAAATGTCGAATGGTCCAATCAAGACCATTGATGCCAAGGTCAGGGAACCCAAAACTAGACCTATGGAAGAGAATGTGCTTACAGAGATATCTAGGATGGTTATTATGAGAAAAACATAGAGCCAGACGTCGAGTGGAGTAGTAGAGATGGATTCAAAAATGAGCCTTATGTGCCATCACACCATCACAATGCAAGCATAAGCAACTCTAGAATTGAGGAGATGTTTGATCACCTGTTGAAGAAGGCCGAGACACGGGGTAAGACTCTACATTGGATGAGATCAGATATTACAAACACTAATAAAAAAATAGAGTCTCATTCTGTTATTATTCAACAGGTTCAGCAACAGTTTGGTCAGTTATCGACTCTACATAAGTAGCATCAGAGTGGTGCATTGCCTAGTGATACAGTGCAAAGTTCTGAGGATGAAAGGCAATGCATGGAGGTTACTAGTAGGTGTGGTAAGAGTACTGTTGATCCTCCTAGTTGTGGTTGTTGTAGACGATACTCATGAGGAAATAGTTTTAGATAAAGGATGTGTTTGAAGGAGACGAGTGTTGCAAGGATGTTGTAAATGAATCAGTTGAAGAACCAAAGAAGTACAAGTCCGTCCCAAGGCCTCCTCCTCCTTTCCCTCAAAGACTTAAGAGGAGGGAGGAGGAAAGCTAGGTCAAGCACTCTCTCTCTATGTTAAAACATATGTGCATCAACACTCTTCTCGTTGATTCAGTGGAGAAAATGGCCACCATACTATGCATAATTAGAGACGTAGAGTTCACAAGGGCACTATGTGATGTATGTGCTAGCATAAATCTGAAGCCCCTTGCAATCTACAAGAAGCTTAGATTAGGAACCTCTACTCTACATAACATGCAATATCTAGTACTCATTCCCCTCATTCTTTAACCACCACCTTTTGAGCATGATAGAAAGTTGGAAAAGAAATTATTGTCCAATTTATAAGCTCAAGGTGGAAGAAAGCAAAATGGTAGAGGAGCAAGGTTTGAGAAATTGGTGAAGTCTGAGTAACCAAGTGGACTAAGTCGTGTTGTGATAATAAATCAGGTGCTACTTGGGAGGCAACCCAAGGTATGTTTTGTTTTACCCTTATCTTCTGTATTGTTTCTTTATTTGGTGCATTGAGGATAATGCACAACCATTTTGATGGGGTGTGGCCAGTTATGGATCTTGGTGAAGCCTGAGTAGATTAGGCTCCATAACTACCCCAAATTTTGATCCCGACATTTTCTTTCCTGTGTTCGTTTTCCATGTGGATATTTATTTTTCTATTGAACCAGCATGTTTAGGTAGTGTAGATAATTTGTAGATATATTGTATCCATTACCTTTTGGCATATGTATATATAATCTTTAAATGCTTTTTGAATGTTTTGAAAATTCAGTACCCTCAAAATTTTTGAGATTGTTGGTTATTAGTGTAATCATACATATTGATTATTTGGTAATGTTTGTCCTGGTATTGAGAAGGCTAGTTGATACTTAAAGCATAACCTGTGAGATTACACTTGATTGTGTATGCAATGCCATGTACATGTGTGATTATTTTTCCGCATTCATGTATTATATGGACTCAGAACTTGCTTTATTACTCTAAGATTGGATTGGTGATATAGTCGATTAGGAAAGCATCTTAGGCCTTTGTTCTTTCCGTGAGCTCACTTTTGCCTAAATGACCTAACAAATGTAATAGTAGACCCCTTGTTCCAAATGCTTGAGCTTTTCAAGTACCTGTTCTTTCATGACACCTAGATGCGCTAGATGTGTTTTGTGAAACACCTTGATATTAGCCTTGGTCTATCCTAGAACATGTGAACCTTGATTGAGGCTAAAAGTGTAAGTTGGTGGTGGCTGCAAATTGTGGCACTGGTTTGGGGAATAGATATTGTGCACTTCACCTCAGGCCCTAGTTGAGGTTGTCCCTTATTGTGGTAAAGTAATAACAATAAGGTGGTTAGTTGGAGAATAAAGAAAGAAATGAAAACGTCATGAGCCTGTAGAGGAAAGAGAAAAGAAAAGTGTGTTGAATTGAAGGAAATAGCAAAAATGAGTTCAAAAATAAGGAACAACTGAAAAAAGAAAAAGAAAACACCCGGGGAAAGCTTGAAATAGGAGAATAAGGGTGGATTTAGTGAAAATGTTTGGGTTATGAAGGTAAAAGTATTAGTAATACAATATTCAAGGATATCTTTTAGTCACTACTTGCCTAAAATGCCATACAAAAGCCCCATAAGCCTATGTTACAAGCTTTAAGTCCCAAAGTGATCCAAATCCACTTTGTCACTAATCTTTAAATTGAGTATAGGGGAAAGCCTATGGTGTTAGTTAGTTTATATGAATTTCCTTTGTGAGAGTGAGTGTGCTTCCACAGTCCCTGAAATCTATATGCTTTTTGAGTGAGTAAGAGGGACTTCTTTTTCATGAGGGCATTTCCACTACTTGATTAGTATATGACCATACCAGTGATTGTGGATGGTTGATGTCCCTTAGCTTATTATAATTGGGTTGCTAGATATATCTTTGTGCTTTTGTTTTGCTTAGTAGTTTTACAATTTTTTCAGAAGAGGAAAGTTAGGTACCTGAACTAGAGTAAATAATGTACATGCCATTAGTATAACTGCTATATGTTTCTCATTGTCTGCTTAGATTGAGTCATCCCTTGAGGACAAGCAGTAATTCTATGTTGAGAGTGTTGATTTGATGTCAAAATACAACAACTTTGATGCCTAAGACGAGGAATTTTGTAAATTCTTAATGCGACTTTTTATGTGTTTTTTTATATTTATTGTACAAAAGGTAGGTTAGCATAATTTTGGAGAAAAATCGTAGGTTTTGCTTAAGCCCAGGATATACGAGCCCACCTACGGTCGTAGCCCATGTTACGAGTCGTAGGGTGATCTGGTAGCAAGAAATAGAGACCGATAATCAAAATTTTGCTAATTGAAGGTCAGCCTTACTAGGCTATCCTTCGAGTCATAGATCTTGATATGACTCATACAGGTGGCCTCATAGTAGGAAATAGAGAGAAAAAAATTTGCACCAAAAATTGAAGGCCTAGACTACGAGAGGAAAGTACAAGTCATAGCCCAAGAAATGACTCTTACCAGTGGGTCATACTAGTTGAGTCTAAAATGTCAAGAACCTATTACGAGACACCAATTATGACTCGTAGGGTGACCTCCGAGTCGTACTTGTAAGGTGTACTAGCTACCAACTATCTTTTTTGTTTAATTTTTAGGGTTATTCTGCGAACACTATAAATACTTTAAGTTAGGGATTTTAGAAAAAAAAAGAGGAGATTACAGATATTGAACTTCACCTTTGAATATTTTCTCAAGAATATTTTAGGGTTCTTGAGTAGATTTTTCATTTTTCTTTAGCAAAATTCACTTTCGGGGAGTGCAAATCCCATATTGTATTCATTCTCAACATATCAAGCTTGTAGTTTGCAACATGTTGTGCTATCATTATTCATTTCTTTGGGTAAAACTCTCAATTATATCTTGTCTTAGCATTTTTATTAGTTTTGCTTTAATCATGAGTAGCTAAGCACCCACAACTTGGGGTTGTGGGAACCATGGGTAGTTGACTCGAGATAACCTAGATTTTTTGCATCTCTATGATTGGAATTTTGTATGTATTGTTTATTTCTCTTCATTTTGATCGTTGTTTAGTGGTGGCCAACACCAAACCCCACCAACTATCATGATCCTAACCAAGGTAGTGACAAGTAGGAAAAGGAAGTAAATGATAGGATTCGATTGATGTGTTCTCGTCTAATCAACCAAACCTGACCAAGGGAAGGTTGACTGGGGCAATATGTAACAGTTAGTTGGCACATCATAGTTGCCGACTAAGCGCAATGGTTAAATTCGAACTTCACCTTCACAAGAGGGATGGCTAAGTTATCATCCTGCATGCGAATTTCCAATTGTAGTTATGTTGTCTAGGGTAATTGAGTCGACGAACCATGGGGAAACCCAATTCCCAAGTTGTCCCCAAATTTGAGTGTGTTCCTGCATAGTTAATTTTGTTTTTGTTTCTATTCTTGAATCACAAAAATCCCCCCATTTAGAGATTTTTGTTATAGATACTCAAAATTATTGATAGTGAATTCTTGTAGTCAAAAACTGTATTACCTATGGATTCAACCCTAACCTTCGGTTAGATTAATTACTGATAGTGACCGCTTTCTTAATGAAGCATGAACATCAAATCACTCTTCTTAGCCAAGTCGGCTAACGTAGTCCTGTTCTGCCATACTCTTCATAAAATACACTCTTACCCTATATGCAACTAGCCCAATGTCCAAAATTACAGCCAAATCACAAGAAATAAACTACCTATGAATCCAAAAATTGAAAATAAAGTTATAAATACTGTTACTACATCAAAAACCTTGGGTTGCCTCCTAAGGAGAACCTAACTTATGCATGACATGGACACATTGGCCACTCGGACTTCACCAATTGTCCAGATTTCACTATTCAACTCATCTTGATGCTTTATGGACTGACGGATATCGAAAACAACTTCTTTGTCATTTAATCTATACCTGAGTTGACCTACTTCCATGTCCACTAGGGCGTATCTAGTGTCTAAGAAGGGTTTTCCCAAGATGATTGGGACATCAAAGTGGACTACACAATCTAAGATCACAAAGTCTACATGGAATATGAATTTTTCAACTTTTAGCAACACGTCATATAATATCCCTACAGGATTCTTTATTGTGCGATCTACCATCAATAATTGCATGCTTGTAAAGTAAGGGCTCCCAATCTAAGCTTCTTGTATATCACCAGGGGCATTAGATTTTTACCGGTACCTAGGTCACAAAGTGCCCTCGCAAACTCTACATCTCCAATGATTTATGGTATGGTGAAAGCCCCTGGGTCTTCACGCTTCTGAACGAAGGACTTTGTAGTGATGACACTACAATGTTGAAGATCTTGAGAAAGCTTCTGACTCACTTTTGGTTACGAAGTCCTTCATATATTTCGCATACCCTAGCATCTTCTCCAATGACTCGATGAGAGAGATGTTGACAAAGAGCTTCTTTAGCATCGAGAGAAAGTGCTTGAACTTGCCTTCCTCCTTCTTTCTTTGAGTCTCTAATGGAACAAAGTAGGAGGCCTAGGGACCTGTTAAACCTCTATGGCGCTTCAGCTGCTTCACTCACCCTATCCTTTGCATGATAATCTCTTTCATCCGCATCTTTTGCTACAACCATCTCTTCATGAACATTTTTATAATAGCCGGCGTAGGAGGGTCAATTGTGCTCTTTCCACCCCAAGTGGTGACCGCTATACACTGCCCTTCATTTTTCGTATTTTGCACTGTATTGCTAGGTAGTGCACCCCTCTAATGTTGATTCAACCGAGTTAAAACTTCACCAAACTATTATTCTTATTGTTTAATAGCCACGGAATGAGTCTCTCTGATTAATGCTTGAGATATCTAATTTCATGGTCGTCAAAGTCTCATCCTGCGTCTTAGCCTTCTTCAACTAGCAATCAAATATCTCCTTAATTCTAGAATTGCTAGCACTTGCGTCATGGTTGTGTGGTTGTACATACGAAGCATTTCTAAAAGTTTCTTTGTGACCCCAACATGCATCTAGACCCCTGTTCCTATCATAATAACCTCTGCCGTCTCTGTAAGCGCCATCTCTGCAAAAGCTTCGACCTTGGTTTCCTTGGCCTTGGCACTAATTGTTCTGGTTGGACCCTTGGGCATTAGTCCGAAAATCCCCCATTTGATCATTAACGAAACAAGTGTCCTCATCATAGTATGGCTCCTTGTACATTGGTGCACACGAGGGTTGGTGAACCACTTCATTCACTCTCTCTTCGTTCTGCTTTATTACCACATCCACGCTTGTGTAAAACTGAGCAAGCTGCTGCATAATTTCTTCATTAATTTTGCCTTACTTTGACCCCACACTGACAACATATGAACTCTTTGTGGAAGCTTTGTCCTGCTACCCCTATGCTCAATATGTCTTGACTACTTGCTCCGTACATTCTGTAATACTTGCAAATGGTTGATCTAGCAACATGCTAACCCATGATAGTGTCAGCACAAGACTGATTGTTCTCATCAAGGGAACGGTAGAAGATCTCTACGAAGACATCATCAACTATCTTGTGGTCAGGGATGCTCCTCAGGCATTTTGTAAACTGCTCCCAGGTAGTGCTTATTGAATCACCAGGACATTGCTCAAAGTTGTTGATCTGGTCCTTTAACTTTCTTGTTCGATCTAGGGAAGTATTTCTCCAAAAAGGCCTTTTGCAAGTCTACCCAGCTGATGATTGAACTCTATGGGAGCACAGAAAGCCATAACATAACATTTTCCATAAGAGATAATAGGAAGACACGAAGTCCCACAACATCCATAGACAGATTTTGTATTCCCATTACACTCTTGTAAAGAAATGCCACATTGTGCAAGTGGCTATGTGGATGCTATGATCGTAAGCCTCCAAATGGCCCATAGTTCTACAGGATCTGAAGTAACCTACTAGAGACTATACACTTTGTGTCTGCCAGCAGTGGTGGCAACACAATAGCCATAGTCACATCCGTAACCATGGGGTTCAACTTGTACTGATTCCACTAGTAAAAATTGGCGTTGAACTCTTGAGGCTGTGGAATATCCTCCAAAGGACATGGGTTCTCATTCCTATCATCATTATTATTGTTCCTATCTGTATTGGTTATGTTGTTGGTGTTTTTGGTGGGCTATTATTCTTGCAGTCTAGCGGATCTATAGATCAAATGGAGTTAAGGGCTTGCCTTGACTCGTAGTGTTGGGCATACACTACTCGTATTCCCTACAAAGAAGAAAAACAAAAACAAAAGTAAAATAAAGTGAACTAGAGATTAACAATCAAATTACTAATGAATTTACTATGTGTAGTTGTAATCCCTGGTAATGGCGCCAAAATCTTATTGTCTCCCAAGTTATACCTCCTTTTTAGAGGATAAAGCAGTCGCTGTCAAGAAATAGAATCTTACAAAGGTTAGGGTCAAACCCACAGGTAGTACATAGACTCTAGACAAATTTAGCAATATGCAATCCGAGTAGTTAACTGACTCAATTCCCAAAAAAGGGGGTTTGCAATAATCAATTAGAAAATAAGCTAACTAACTATCACTAGAAAAAAATCAATAATAGAGAGCAACTAGGGTATTGTGTTCCCCATGATTCTTGAACTCAGTATCCCTAAATAACATAATTCTTGTCTAGTGTATAACATGCAAGACGATAATTTAAGTTCACCAAGCCCTTTGGTCAAAGGTGTGAGGCGAATTTCAATATGTGACTTGGCCTATCTCTATAGTTTGCATTACTAACCATTACCTATTTATCCCAATATAACCTCCCGTTGGCCCATTTTGGTTGATTAGACGAAAACATATCAATCAAATCTTGTTAATTAATCTCTTTTTCTATCCATTGGTACCTTGGTCCATTCAGTAGCACTAGGCGAGTGTTAATGTTAGCCACCACTAGGAAACATGCAGAACGAAGAGAGTAAATTAATACATACATATACACCTTCCATGAATTGTGAATTATCTGATTTTACTTCGTTAGTTCTTTATGGTTCCCACAACCCTAGTTGTGGATTTAGCTACTCATACTATGCGTAGATGAAGAGACTATGAATTGGGAAGTCATGCTCAAACGCTTACACAATTGAATTAAGAATAAGTAAATCCAGAGTCAATGAAAATTACAAGTTTGAAGATTGAATTAAAGCACAAGTGTTCGCAATGACTCTTCATAATATTTTCTATATGAATATTGAGTTCCCTGAGCACTTAACCTAAACTACTCAAAACTAACATGAATTAATGATATCATACAAAAAATAACATAAAAACCTATTTATAATAAGTAAAAACAAGTCCGAAACAAATTGGGAAAACTAGTCGGAAAACTCCACGAAAGCACTTTACGACCCCTAATGTCTTCAATAGCTCGTAGTTGAGGCCTTGTAATCATCTGCTATATTTTTTGACTTCACTTCTACAACACCACTTTATGACTCGTAAAATGGTTTATGACTTGTAAAGGGGTTTCATTTGATAACTTTCATGTGAGTCAACTGCTTTGATGCTCTGGGTACAAAATGTACTCTATGACTTGTAAAATGCTCCATGACTCATCCGCATGTTCGTAGACTTCCACTTCAACTAATAACCCCTCACCGAAAATCCTCAAAAAACCTATCTATGACTCTTTGAATACTCTAAGACTCGTGAAAGGTCTCGTACAACAGTAAAAACTAGCAACTTCTGCAATTTTTCCTAAAATTATGGCCAACCTATAATACTGCAAATCAAAACACAAAAACACATAAAACCAACATATATTCCATTTAGAACACACAAAATCCTGAGCCTTAAGCATGAAAAGTGTTGTGTCTTGGTGGCACATTAGTCACGCCTAGGCTCTTGGCTTGGGTCGTGACAAGCTTGGTATTAGAGCACTAGGTTTGTTAATGGTCCTCGAAAATCTGACACACTACATCTAGTAGAGTCTTGTTCATGGATGTGAAATGCACCACAACTATGGTCATCCATAAAGAGTGCCAGTTTGGCAAGAAGGAAAAGTTGAGCCCAAGGTTTGTAGGGACTTAAAAAATTGTGAGGAGAATTGGTAAGGTTTCCTATGAGTTAGAGTTGCCTACAGAGATAAGTATGGTTCATCCAGACTTCTATGTGTCTGTGTTGAGGAAGTGTTTGGGTGATCCAAGTGCTAAAGGGCCTTTAGATGTTGTGGGTGTTGTAGAAGATAACTTGATCTATGAAGAAGTCCCGATGGAGATATTAGATAGGTAAGTGAAGAGGTTTATAAACAAAGATGTGGAATACGTCAAAGTCCTTTGGAGGAATCGACAATTTGAGAGTGCAACAAGAGAGGCCAAAGCCGATATGATGAAGCGATATCCTTATCTCTTCCATTTTGATCAAACTTGAGGTAATACGATTCTCCTATTTAGGATCTCCTTTCCTTACATATCATTCTCATGACACTTTTGCATGCTTATGTGATTTTGAGGTTGCATTGTAAGTGCTTTGAAACATGGTTTAAGGATTTTAAATGGTGTGTGTGTTGCATTTGCATATGGTGTATGGACCCGTTCCTTAGCGCTTGCCTTAGCACATTTGAGGATGAATGTTCCCAAAAGGGAGATATTGTAAGACCCCTCCCATGGGGAGTATGAAAAGATACAAGAAGGTAAGCTTTGGAAGATTTGAACTATCAGCTTTTATGACGGGGTCTACAATCCATAAACGAGGTCTAGTGACCTATCAGGGAAGATTTTTAAAAGGAGAAAAATTGATATCTTCTATATTCCTAAGTCTAACCTACGTCGTTTAATGTCTCAAATGACCCCTTTCCAGCCTTATCACTTCACAACCTCATGTCAACTCATTTCTCAAAAATCGTAAATCTAAGAAAAACTCTCCCAAGCTCTTCATGGCATTCCAGTAAGGGGGTGGAAGCTAGGGTTTCGAATCTTCCATCTCCAAATCAGGGTTCCTGCACTATAATCACACCAAGATAAGTGGGTTTGATTATGGAAACCTTCCTTCCCACAAGTCAACCATTCTTCTTTTCCAACTATATGAGATTTATGAATTTTTATGTGTATTTTATGAACTCTTGTAATGATGTTATTATTATGCATTGTGCACATGATTTCTATTTGAGTTCTTCAAGTTATGATTCTATCACATTTAAATAGCATTGGGGTTTGACAATGTGATGGACTTTATTATATTAAGTTATGAGATCTATGATTCCATGAAAAGCTATGGATGAATTTATGGGTTTTAATTGGATTTCATGATATCCAAAGTGAGAGTTTTATTACAATGATGGTGGTTTTATTTGAATGACTTCGAAATGAATTGATTTTACTCCTCTCCCATCTTATAATCTTGCATTGCATGATATTAAGCCTATGTAAATATAACCACCATGTTTTACTAAATTTATATTACAAGATTTCTATGTAGATGAATGGTTATTGCATGAATTACAAGACAAGCATGTTATGATAAATTATGGGATCCTAAGCATGTATTAAACTCATGAAAGTTCATATGATTTGTAAGTAAGATGTTGAGCACTTATACTACATTTTACCCTGTTATGAGTTAATAATGTCTACATCAAGGAATCAAGCATGATAACTATTTTATCCTCATATCAAAATAAAGCTCAGAAGAAGGGGTTAAGCGTATTAAAATCTCTGCCCTCATGTAAAATGCAATGCTTACCAGAAGGGGTCAAGTTTATGTAATGTTTTAACCCTCATAAGGTGTTCTCCCACATGTAGGGGCCATGTATATGAGTGAGATACTCATGTCATGTTAACACATTTTTACAAGTCATTCAAGTTATGATTATTTAATGTATTCCATGGGATTTGGCCCAAGGGGTCCTTATATAAAGTCTTGGTCTCTTAACTATGTGCCACCGTAGGTTTATATTATCTCCCTAAGTGGGATTTACTAATGGATCCAACTAGGACAAGTAACCGACTTTGTGGGGTCTTGCTTAGTTTACCTTGCCAAGTAAACTACTCCTTTATTCAGTATGGAGTGAACATTGAGATTCCAAGTAGTAGCTCGCTTGGACATATAACATGATTGTTTCAATGCTTGTTTTAAATTAAGCATTGATCATACATATCATATTGGTCTTATGTTTAATGATAATGGCTATGCATCTTGATTATTGCCTCTTATGTCCTTTGATGTATTGCACCCTGCATGCTTAGTACTTTCCAAGTACTAACGCATACTTTTGCCTACATGATCTTAACATTTACAGACCGGAGCTCCCATTCATCCTCTTCCTCCATGTGGCTAGCCGGATCCTTTGAAGACTACTATTGGTGAGTCCTCCACTTCGAGGACAACATCCACTTACTTTCATGCTTTTGTTAAGGCATGTCTATTTTTATTTGAAACTATTGAGGGTGAGCACGGGAGATTTCTTGGCCACTATTTCACTCGTACAAGAGGTGTTGTTGGATATTGACTTTTATGTATCGAGCTTGACTCATATTATGTTTTTGTAATTATGAAGGGCTTCCCTTAGTCCTTTTTCCCCTTATTAGTTTGCTTTGTATGTTGTTGAAGTTATGGAAGTCCTAAGTACCTAAATGCCCCCACAGCATGAGTCATACTTACCTGCCCCTTAGACTTATTTGTTATGTGATTCATGTTTATCCTCCTCCCTACAACATCCGCATAGCTCGAGTCCAAAGACATGTTTCCCTTAGAAATTATGTGTTGTATGTTTATTGCTTTTTTATGCTTCTAAAAAACCAAGGATGTGTTATGCATTCTTAAGAGGCTTGTACGGGGGCCCCTTTAGGTTCCTATTCGCCGTGTAATGCCTAGGTCCTAGCTTGGGTTGTGACAATCTCATTAACAACATACAAAAAGAATGAGAAGGGTATAAGGACTAAAGGAGTATCTCATAATACATAAACTTAAATAGAGTTGATCTCATAACATACAAATCCATATCCAACAATGCTTCTTACAATGAGTGGAACGGGGGCCAAGACATCTCTCGGGCTCACCCTTAAAAGATAAATATCAGTAAATAGACATGTATAAATAAAGCATGAAAGTAAGTGCATATTTTCCTCGAATGAGTGTATATTTTCCTCGAATGTGAAGGACATACTAATAGCAACTCTTCAATCGAACTGCTTAGCCACGTGGAGGAGGAGGAGGAATAGGAGCTCAGGTCCCTACATGGCTAGATCATGAAGGCAAAAAGTATGTGTTAGTACTTGTAATGTACTAAGTATACAGGGTGCAATGCAACAAAGAACATAAGCCATAACTAAATAAAATGCACAAACATAATAAACGGATATAAGCTCAGTATGACATGAATGCTCAATGCCTTAGTCAAAATATGCATGAGGAATCATCGTGTTAACCAACATCTAAGACCAACTGAGGTACTGCTTGGAATCCCAATGTGCACTCTACACCGAAAAAGGACAGTGTATGCAGGGCAAACCAAACAATGAGCTCTCCTCTATTTTGGAAAGTGTTTTATAATCACCTTATGAGAACATCACCCTTCTTAGTTAACATATGATATAGCTTTTAGAAACTACACCCTTTCGATTATTCATTAGCATGTGTCATATAAGAACACCACCCTTTTTGGTCAATTATGCAAAAAAATCTAGATGGATCCATTAGCTAATTCATAAACTTATGGTGGTAACATAGTTAAGGGACAATGGTTATCTACCAAGGTCCTCTCAATGCTAGGTTACAATACCAAGGAATATGCAAATCGTACTTATAGTCATAATATGCAAAGCCTTATAATATCATCATAGTGTAGCTCTTCGGAACCAAGGCTTCATAATATCAAAAATAGGGCTTCATATCTTTCATAACTTTCATAGTATTCTCATATCTCATAGCATGCATAATTTCCCATCGAATTCATAACATTCATAATTTACATATCATTCCATAAGGTTTTCAACATCATAGAAGCAAGGTGCACAACTTTAGTTAAACATGGCAGGTATGCATATATTATTTAGGACATGGGGAGAGTAAACAAAGTCCTTTACTAATCATTCAAAGTAAACCACCATAACAAAGTAAAGCTTACTTCGGGTTTCCTTAACCCTCAAAAGAATTCAAAAGTTTCACATTGCATTTTAATGTAACATGGTGTACAAAGGTAGAATACTGTAAAGTACTTCATGATCAGAAAACTTTCATAAATTTTCATGATCAGAAAATAGATGAGGAAGAGGAATGGTAGAGCTTTGTGGAGGAACGATCTCCACAAATCAAGACCCACATACCTTGGTGTGATTTAATGGAAGAAAATTTGTTTTGGAAGTAAGAAAATTTAAAACCCTAGCTTAGACACTTCTCTGAAAGCCTTGAAGATCTTGGGAGTGTTTGGGAAGAGTTTAGGACTTAAAAATATTTTGAATGGATGGTAAGGGAGTATTTTAGGGTTGTATAAGGCTGGAAAGGGCTTTATTAGGGGCTAAAACAATGTAGCTTAAACTTAGATTATTAGGAAATGTTGAATCTGCCCCTTATAAAAATTTGCTAAGTAGGACCACAAGACACCATTTACGGGTCATGATCCATTCCACTGGTCGTGAAAAGGGGTCTTGTCTAGTAACATTTTGGGCCCTTACGAACTTCCTCTTAATCTCCAACCACGACATTACCTATGGTCTATCAATAAATGTACAAGTCGTACTAGTATCTCATACACCAAACTCCTGAAAACCATCTTTTTATCAAGTCTATCCTCCATTCCACGAGCACAACCCAGCCCGTGGAAAATTTACGGCTTATACACTCCTTTGTTGAATCCATTAGCACTTTGAAATTTTCCACACATTTCATTTCTTAGGAACTTTCCTTTCTTGGGGCCTTACAATATCTCACCCTAGAGAACATTCGTCCCTGAATAGGCTAAAGGTAAGATCTAAGGAATATAACACATGCATCATATGCAAAACTACAACATGTACATCGTGAAAATTTTCAACCTATGCTTTAAATAACATTTTCAATGCAACCTCAAAATCACATAATCATATATAAATGACATGAAAATGACATGCAAGGATGGGGAGATTCTCAAGTAGGAGAAATCATAGTATAACAAGCTTGATTAGAATGGAAGTGATAGGGTATAACTTCTTCATATCAGCATCGGCTTCCCAAGTAGCACCCTCCACTTGTTGCTTCTTCCAAAGGACTTTGACGGATACTGCATTTTTATTTCCCAACCTTTCCTCTTGCCTATCCATGATATCTATTGGAACTTCCTCATAAGTCAAACTCCCTTCAACATTCACCACCTCTAAAGGCATAATTGAATCTGGGTGTAACACCCCACATCTTATCATACTAATACTATACGAATAAAATATGACATGATTTGGTTAAACTAGCACTAATTTTTAAAAGCGTTTGAATCTCGTGTTAATAGGCTATATGTGCGTCTAACACTTAAGAGGGTCGGGTGTACACATGTGTTGCGTCGAAGTGAGGATATTATGTCCTTAAAATGAAGTGAGAGAATTGAGGTTTTTGTAGGACCTAGGAAGCATGTAGGTGAGTCAGCTACTTGGTTAGCTTAAATTGCTAACTAAATGGAGACGAGACCCGACGTCGAAATTATACAAGTCCAAGTATGAATAAAATTTATGTTAAGGGTGTAACTTTGGGCCATGATTTAACATCACATATGGACTGTGTTTAAATCCTAAGGATGATAGTAAGAAAGGCCCAAAGACATCATAAACTCTTGGATACTTTGGGCCCAAAACCAAGTAAGAAAAGTT
>JAABOM020017511.1:0-57499 GCA_011800125.2 Solanum clarkiae | reverse complement strand
GGGAATATGAGCGTGAGTGTGTATAACTTCAAATTTAATTCCCTGTCCCGGTATGCTCCTAATGTAGTAGCTACTATGGCAGATAGAGTTCATCGATATGTGGATAGATTGGATACGTATTTGGTCAGAGATTGTATCATTGCTTCTTTGAATAAAGACATGGATATAGCGAGAATGCAAGCTTTTGCACAATAATTGGAGGATCAGAGGCAAAGGAAAAAAACACAAGAGTTAGAAAGAGTGCAGTCAAAGAGGGCCAGATCTACAGGGCAGTTTACACCGCCTCTAGGTGAGCTTAGGCCTTGATTTTCTAATAGACCGCCTAGGCTATCATCCTCCTACTCTGCAGCCAGTGCTCTACCATAACTTCAGGGGTCTAGAAGTAATCAATTTGGTCAACGAGGTGAGGGAAAAGGTACACGGATAGCAGGATATTCTGTGGACTAGCCAGTGACTCCTAAGCAACCTTATAAGAAGTGTGGAAGAAGTTATCCGGGTATATATTGTGTTGGGATAGATGTTTTTTATGGTGTGGTGCACCAGAGCATATGATAAAAGATTGCCCGAGGAGGCGTATGGGTAATATAGCACAATCTACTGGGTCAGCTGTTGCATCATCATCGTTAGTTCCTCTATTGGGTAGGGGTCAACAAGCACCTATTGGTCATGGTAGAGGTGTTAGACGGGCAACTAGCTCTAGTGGAGTCCAGAATCGCACTTATGCTCTAGGGAGTCAACAAAATTTGGAAGTTTCATGTGATGTGGTCACAGGTACATCGTCCATATTTTCACATAACCTATATGCATTAATTGACCCTGGTTCTACACTATCATATATCACCCCACTAGTTGTTGGGAAGCTTAAGAGAACACCTAAATTATTGAGCAAACCATTTGAAGTGTCTATATCAGTCGGTGAATCTATTATCGCTAGAAGGGTTTATTATGAATGTGTAGCAACTGTTTGTGACCGTGACATATTGGCTTACCATATTGAGCTAGAGATGGTGGAATTTAATGTTATAATGGGTATGGATTGGTTAGCTTCTTGCTATGCCACCGTAGATTGTCGAACTAAGAAAGTGTACTTCCACTTTCCAAATGAGGCAGTTCTTGAATGGGAAGGCAATATTGGAGCACCAAATGGGAAGTTCATCTCTTATTTTAAGGCAAAAAATGTGATATCTAAGGGGTATATATGTCATTTAGTTAGAGTAAGGGATATGGAGGCAGAATCGCCAACTCTTCAATCTGTTCCAGTAGTGAATGAATTTGTTGATGTGTTCCATGAAGAACTTCCAGGATTACCTCCAGAACGAGAAGTAGATTTTGGCATTGACATACTTCCAGGAACTCAACCTATATCTATCCCTCCATATAGAATAGCCCCAGCAGAATTGCGTGAATTAAAAGAGCAATTAAAAGACTTATTAGAGAAAGGTTTTATGTGACCTAGTGTGTCCCCTTGGGGTGCACCGGTATTATTTGTGCGCAAAAAGGATGGCACCTTTAGAATGTGTATCAACTATCAATAATTGAATAGGGTGACAATTAAGAATAAATACCCCTCTCCAGGATTGATGATTTATTTGATCAGTTACAGGGTATCAAATACTTTTCAAAAATTGATTTGAGATCGGGGTATCACCATGTGAGGGTAAAGGAGGAAGATATACCTAAGACTGCTTTCAGAACACGCTATAGTCACTTTGAATTTCTTGTTATATCATTTCGGCTAATGAATGCACCAATAGTTTTTATGGATTTGATGAACATGATATTTCAACCATTCTTGGATGTGCTCGTGATAGTATTTATAGATGATATTTTTGTATATTCAAGATCAGAAGAGGACCACACAAATCACTTATAACAAGTATTACAGGTTCTTCGTGATAGACAGTTGTATGCCAGATTCTCTAAATGTGAATTTTGGCTACAATCAATGGCATTTTTGGGTCATATTGTGTTCGATGAGGGAATAAGGGTTGATTCACAAAAGATAGAGGATGTGAAAGATTGGCCAAGACCAACAACACTCACAGAAGTTCGGAGCTTCCTAGGGTTGGCAGGTTATTATAGGAGGTTTGTTGAAGGTTTTTATTCTACTTTTGCACCTCTAACAAAGTTGATACATAAGGCAACCAAGTTCCAATGGAATGATGCATGTGAAAGGAGCTTCCAGGAACTGAAAAACAAGCTAACTTCTACACCTGTACTAGTACTTCCAGAAGGCACTGAAGGGTATGTAGTGTATTGCGATGCTTCAAGAGTTGGCTTAGGGTGTGTACTGAAATAATATGGTAGGGTAATTGCTTATGCATCTAGACAGCTACGACCATTTTAGAAAAACTATCCAACAGATGATCTTGAGCTAACAACGATTGTGTTTTCTTTGAAAATATGGCGCCACTATTTGTATGGGGTTCACGTTGACATATATACTGATCGTAAGAGCTTGCAATACATCTTTAAGTTGAAAGACCTAACTTTAAGATAGCGGAGATGGCTAGAGCTAATAAAGGATTACAACGTTGATATACTATACCATCTGGGGAAGGCAAATCTGTAAGCCGATGCTCTGAGTCATAAACCCATCATCAATATTGCTGATCTAGCTGTGGTAAGTCCAGGAGTGGCTAAGGACCTATGACAACTAGCCATCTTAGGAGTTCTCCTTCTTGAAACTCCAAAGGAAGGAGTTGTTGTACATAATGCAGTAGCGTCTTCATTGGTAATGGAGGTGAAAGCAAAACAATTCGAGGAGCCTGTTTTATGACGACTTAAGGACAAGGTGAGTCAGGGTATGATAAAGGGCTTTGACCTTACACAAAATGGAATAATTTACTGCCAATATTGATTATGTGTGCCTGATATTAATGGACTAAGGAAGAGGATAATTGAAGAAGCCCATCATTCCTGATATTCGATCCATCCAGGATCAACTAATATGTACCTTGACCTAAAGAGAATGTTTTGGTGGAGAGGCATGAAAGATGACCTTGAAGGATTTATGGCTCAATGTCCAAATTGCCAACAAGTGAAAGTAGAACACCAAAAGTCAGGAGGTTATATGCAGTGTATAGAACATCCAATATGGAAGTGGGATATGATCAAAAGGAGCCATACAATGCTAGAATGATAACTATTATTATAAGATAACTCAAATAATGGGAAATGATCATCCCAACTACCCTTAAACTCCAAAATACAAGCTCTATGCATATCCTCAAGAGTTTGGATAGTTCTTTCGACTTGGCCATCCATTTGAGGGTGAAAGGTCGTTCTAAGCTTAACCTTGGCAGCAAGTCCCCTTTGGAAGGACCTCTAAAAGTGAGAAGTGAATTGAGCACCATGATTTGATATGATGGACAAGGGCACCCCATGCAATCTTACCAACTCATGAATGTACAATTTAGCATAGTCTTTGGCCTCATAAGTAGTCTTAACCGGTAGAAAATAAGCCGACTATGTCACCCTATCAACCACAACCTAAATAGAATCAAAACCCTTTCTAGTCTTAGGCAACCCAACCATAAAATTCATGTTAATTCCCTCCCACTTCCAAGTAGGAATCTCTATATCTTGAGTGAGGCCACCCGACCTTTGGTGTTTGGCTTTGACTTGTTGGCAACTATGACAACCAGATACACATTTGCAATGTCTTTCTGCATACATCCCCACGAAAATACATCTCTCAAATATCTATATATCTTGGTAGAACCGGGGTGAATAGAATAGGAAGAATTATAAGCCTCATCAAGAATCTTCTATCTCAAGTAATCAACACAAGGCACACACAACCTACCTTGGTACCTAAGGGCACAATCTCCCCCTAGAGAGAAAACCTCCACCTTGCCCTCTCTCACCAAGGCCTTCAATTCTAACAAGGAGGGGTCAAGATCTTGCTTTGCTTTTACCTCATCAACCAAGGAGGATTTTGAACCATCAACAACCACAATATCACAATTATCAACCTCTTCAAACCTGACCCCTAATCTAGGCAACCGATGGACCTCCATAGCCACCTCTTTTCCCTCATCATCAACATGAGCTAGGCTACCTATAGACACCCTGCTCAAAGCCTCGACCATAACTTTAGCCTTACCGAGATGATAATGCACACTTATATCATAATCCTTAAGAAGTTCTAACCACCTTCATTGCCTCAAGTTGAGATCTTTTTTAGTGAACATATATTGGAGACTCTTATGATCGGTTAACATATCAACATGCACTCCATACAAATAATGACACCAAATTTTCAAATCAAATACAACGACGACAATTCAAGATCATGAGTAGGATAATTCTTTTCATGCACTTTGAGTTGTATAGAAGCATAGGCTATCACCTTACCATTTTTCATCAAAACACAACCAAAACTGATTTGGAGGCATCACAATACACTACAAACCCTTCCAACCCTTCCAGTAGAGACAAGATAGGAGCAGAGACAAACTTATCCTTCAAGGT
Organism: Solanum clarkiae; assembly: GCA_011800125.2. Lineage (NCBI taxonomy): Eukaryota > Viridiplantae > Streptophyta > Magnoliopsida > Solanales > Solanaceae > Solanum > Solanum clarkiae. Next base: position 53,023 of record JAABOM020017511.1, on the reverse strand, counting down.
TTGGAAACTCTTTTACAGTCATTGGTCCACACAAATTTCGCCTTCTTTTGTGTCAACTTCGTCATGGGAGAAGAAATAGAAGAGAACCCATTCATAAACCTCTGGTGGTAACCCACTAAGCCTAAGAAGCTTCTAATGTCCGATGGAGTCAAAGGTCTAGACCAATTTCTAATCACTTACGTATTTTGAGGATCCACTTTAATACCAACCCTCAACACCACATGACCTATAAAGGCAACCTCTTTAAATAAAATTCACACTTCTCATACTTAGCATACAACTTCTCTTCCATCAATTTTTGCAATACTAGCATACAACTTCTCTTCCATCAATTTTTGCAATACCACCCTCAAATGATCCACGTGCTCCTCCTCACTATGAAAGTAGATAAAAATATCATCAATGAAAACCACTACAAATAAATCAATGTAGGGTTTGAAGACCCTATTCATAAGATCCATGAAGATAGTCGGTGCATTGGTCATCTCAAAATACATAGCCACAAATTCATAATGCCCATACTAGTCTGAAAGGTTGTCCTGGGAATGTCAAACTCCCTCAACTTCACTTGATGATACCCATCCTGAAGATCAATCTTACAGAAGTGACTAGCCCCTTGAAGTTGGTTAAATAAATCATCAATCCTTGGTAGAGGATACTTATTCTTGACGGTGACTCTATTAAGTTGGCGGTATTCAGTACAAATTGTAAGTGACCCATCCTTCTTCTTCACAAACAACACTGGTGCACCCCAAGGTGATTGGCTAGGCCCAAAAAAACCTTTCTCCAACAAATCCCTAAATTGCTCCTTCAACTCCTTTAACTCTGCTTAGACCATATGGTAAGGAGAAATAAAAATGGGTTGAGTATCGGGAAGGAGATCTATACCAAAGTCTTTCTCTTTCAGGAGAAATATCGGGAAGGTCATTTAGGAAGACATATCAAGGAATTCAATCAATATTGGAACCCACTCTATACGAAGGACTTTAGACTCAACATCCCTAACCCTCACAAGATGACAGAGACACCCCTTAGAGATCAACTTTTGTGCTTTAATGCAAGAGATGAACCTACCCTTAACCATTGCATCATGACTCTCCAACTCAAGGACAGGTTCATTTGGGAATTGGAATTTGAACCTATGAGTTTTTCAATCAATAGAGGCATAATATGCATGCAACCAATCCATCCCAAGAATGACATCAAAATTTACCATATCCAACTCAACGAGATCACAAGGAAATATTTTATGCACAATGCAAACGGTGAAATTTCTATAGACCTCTTTAGCAACAATAGATGTACCAATGGGAGTAGACAGTTCATAAGACTCATGCAAAAATTTGGGCTAAGCATGAAACTTTTTGGAAACAAAAGGAGTATCAAAACAAAAAGTGGCACTCGGGTTTATCAATTCATACACATCAAAATCAAGGACTTTTAACATACCTATGATGACTTCGGCCACCTCATCAACCATTGACTCCCTTAGGATGCATAGAACAGATAGTACCTTGGGGCACCACCTTATTGGCCTCCTCTCCCCAAAGGAACTACATTTGTACCCCGACCTCGTGGATGAACATCTTTACCCTTGTTGCGATTATGTTTACAATGTATTTCCTTATGCGCCACTTCCCCACAACTATAACAAGCACTAGTATATCTCAAGCATGGGCGACTATGATCCTTTCCACATTTGGGATACATAGCTTTAAGCACCACCCCACCATCACCTTGGCCCTTGAGTAGGAGCATGAGAAGACCCTTGGCCTTAATGAAACCAACCACCCTTGGGACTTTGGAACCTCCTATTAAAACGGACCCTCTTGGCCTCATTAACCCTCCTGTTTATTAACTTCTCCACTTCCAATTGTTCGGCATAAGTCATTAGGCGGGAAAAGTCCATGTGACTAATAAACATAGTGGCCTGGCACTCCTCATTCACCAAATTGGATACACCCATCACAACTTGTTCATCCTAGATCTCTGGTCGACAACAAAGTGTGAAGCATACTCCCTCACACTCATCGATCCTTGCTTCAAATTCATGAACTCTATCATTTTGGCCACCTAAGCTCAAGAGGGAAGAACTGATTGGGGAAAGCCTCCTTAAGCTCCTCTTAAAGAATCATATGGTTGATCTCCTTCTCCTCCTTCCATTGAGTATACCATATTTGAGCTGCCCCCTTGAGTTGGTAAGCCACTAACTCCACTTTCTATTCCGATCTCACACCCATAATAGCCAGCACTTTGTACACCTCATCAACAAATTCTTGAGGGTCCTTATCCACTTTAGACCCTTAGACTCCAGTGGGTTCATCCTTATAGAGTCCCTCACCCGAGATGCCGAAGTGGGAGCATCAGGGGCTTGGGCCCCTTGATTGAATTGATTAGCCATGGCTTGAGCTAGCAAGGTGAGAGCATCCCGAAGCTCTCCATGAGCTGGTTGTTTCTCGGGTGTGCGGGCTTTTCTTCTCTTGTGTTAGGCATGAGCTAGAAATGGCAAAGAACATTCGATAGAAGGGAAACCTTATCTAACTTCCATAGCACACATAGATCATGAAGAAGGGAAACATTTTCAAAAATATCTTATAGCCTCTTACTTATAGTTGTGGTGCACAGTACAAATATGAATAAGACTCTAATCAACACAGTGTGTTGGATGCCGAGGACTATCAACAAACTAGTGCTCTGATACCAAGTTTGTCATGACTTAAGCATAGGGCCTAGATGTGATAGGCAAATGGGGAACCCGAAGGAACCCCAAGCAAGCCCCTCAACATATCATTATACATCCTTGGTCGCGAAAGCAATTAAACAACAATAAGAGAATATAAATAAGGGAAAAGGGACTAAGAGAAGACTTTCATAACATAAACATCAAAAGAGTCAAACCTCATAGCACCAATACATAATTGTCTAACAACACCTCTAATACATAGAATTGAGGTGGGGACAAGACAACTTTCTGGTCCCACCATCATAGTCCTAAGTATGCATAAAAAGAAAGAGAGTGTTTATACATAGCATAGGATCAAAGACATTGTCCCCGAAATTGAAGACTCACCAACTTGCTTTGAGAGAAATCATACTAGACCCGTGGAGGAGGAAGATGATCAAGTGGACCTCCGGTTCCTACATGGTTCATCATGTAGACATAGAGTATGCTTTAGTACGATTGAATGTACTAAGTATATAGGATTCAATGTAACAATAGATACACAACACAATGGAAATGCATATATAGGCAATAAGTGAGCATGTAACAATATGACATGCATGAATGCTGCTTGCAGTGAAACATGCTAACATAGAACATTTATGTAGGAAGAGACCATCATTAGTAACTAAGGACTACTACCTCCTTTGCGAGGCGATTGAGGTACATACCCCGCAATACGGTAGGATGGGTCTACCATCCCCTGAGCTCGACGATTAAGGTATAAACCCCCCAACATGGTTGCATGGGCCTACCATCCCTCTGGCAAGGCGATTGAGGTATATACCCCCCAACATGGTAGTTCAGACGTACTACGCTCGAACGAGGCAATTGATCAACTTCAACACTATAGGTATCATTCATGAAATCAATACATATGCACATCTCTTTCATCATCACAAAATCATTCAAGTCATAGGGCATACAATAGATCATCAATAGCTCAAGAATCCAAAACTGACATTTTAACAAACACTTGGTGGGTGTGTAATGCTAGTATAAAATCATGCAATTCAAGACTGAAATCATGCATGAAAACTTGAAGTAAATCAACCCACCAACACTTGGTAATACCCTTATGCAATATACATCAAAACCCTTCATCAAATCTTAAAATAGATCATAGATTCATAGATCACAAATGCTTAAACAATCACATTTTCTAAAAGACCAACTTAGTTCAGTCAAATTCTTTATAAGTATGACCCATAAGTAAACCAACTTAGGAACATACAATTTAAGTAAAAAGAAAGCTTGGGCACCATGCATAAAAGGATCCAATGGTTGAAACCCACATTCCTTAGCTTTGTAAAATTCCTTGATGAAGATTGGAATGGATACTTAAAGCTTGAACAAATTCCTTAAGACTCGGAAGGAGATTTGGCACTTGAATTTTGAGTGAAATATTTGTCTAAGTACTTTAGAGAGTGTTGGGGAATTTCTTGTATGATATGGTGTTGAAATATGGATACATATAGGTATTTTCACGCATGGGAAGATATAGGACCAAGAATCAAAATCTTTGGACTGAGATGAAATAACTAGGCAAAAATAACACTAAGGCACACCCCACTCGCGTTGCGCTAGGGGCACGTGCTGCTCATTGGAAACTGCATCTTTGAAAATTTATTTTTTGATATAGTCGCTCTAAAATGGGGGTTAGAACCATGTCCCACTCAGTTTTTCCCGCTAATCAGGAATATGAAGTTCGATTTTCAAAATCACGCATAGATTTTTAAGATATATGAAAATTACAATTTTGGGCACTTCTAAGGCAAATTTTTGAGCATTTTTTGGGGTTGTTTCAAAATCAAAATCATTCAACTTCTATTTTATAACTTTATAAGGACTTTTACTTCAGAGGTACTACTCCTTCTTACCTCACAAACACACTACTCGGATCCCTCACTAGAAACTCGTGAATAGCCTACTACAATCACTTATATTTGGAAAATCATGCATTTAAGACTATTGTTTTAACCAATTTATAGACAATTTGAAGTCAACATCACTTAGAATCTTCAAACCTACCATTACACTTCCATTCTTATGATCAATCAACTTTTATCTTGCGATACACCAACATTCTATTACCTATCTATTACGCACATCAAGATCTTATCTCACACCTCCTCTAGGTCTATAACCTTAAATGGAACTAGGAAAACATAATTATCATGATAAGGAACACTCATTTTTCTATCAACTATACGTTATTAACTATCATCAACATTACTATCAAGACTAGAAAAAAGGATCAATGAAAGGTCTCAGAAAAAAAAATCATTAACATGATTCAATCATGAACCCTAATCTGAGAACATTCATAACATAATATGATCTCCCTTGTCTTTCTAGGATCATTCTTATTTCACAGAACTATACATAGTGTAAAACTTATGTCACATCTCATTCAACCTAGGGCTTGAAACTTTTAGATCTATGAGGTAAGATTAGAGTTGATGAATCACATTATCACTTCACATCCTCAAAACTTAGCATGAATGTGAATCAACATGAGATGCATGAATCTACGCCATAGGCATGGGCATGGGCCTCATACACAAGGAAAGAATAGAATATCACCTCGAATGAAGTATAGGGAACATATGAGATATAAAAGCTTTACTCTCTCATCCTGGTCAACTTATCACTATCAAAATCTCATGAAGCACTTTGGTTCATTACCTCATCATCTCTCCCTTATCTCAAAGCTCGTCTCTCTATGTCTGTTAATTAATTCTCTTTATTAAGCTAGAAGTAGAACTTTTCACATTATTGGGCATTTCTATCCACAAGAACATCTTAAACTCTCCTGTTATACTATACTCAATGATGGAATACTTCTAGTAAGACTTTCTTCTGAGGTACCACACTTGGCTTCTTCTCTCTCCATGGACATCTTTTTATACTTGTTTCTTTTATTGGCATACATAGCTATTTTCTAAAACCCCTATGATCTAGCCACTTATTTTCTAATGTTTTGTCCTTAAGTTACTATTTGACATCCAAGGGACACCTACACCATACTTATGGCATCACTTTCCTTGAAATTGAACCTCTTTATATCGAACATACATTATGGAAAACCTCTTGGAAGAATTCTCCAACAAAGTCTTTCACTGTCATAATACTATCCTTCTTTTCGTACTACTCAAAATTCAAACTTATAGCCTCTTTGAGGTCAACATCACTTAAGAATCTTTAAACATACTGTAACACCTCTACACCCACAATCGCATCAACTTTTATCAAGAGCTATATCAACATTCTCTTACCTATCTATTTCACACATCAAGATCTCATCTCTCTTCTCCTCTACGTCTATAACCTTAAATAGAACAAGTAAATCACCATTATCATAATAAGGAACACTCACTCTTTGTCATCAATCATACCTCATCTACTATCATCAACATTGCTATCATGACTGGAAAGGACGATCACTAAAAGGGCTTAGAACAAAAAGATCATTAGCATAATTTAATTAAGAAATCTAATTTGAGAACATTCATGATATAATCTGATCTCTCTTGTCTTTAAAGGATCATTCTGAGTTCATAGAAATATACATACTTTAAAGCTCAAGTCATATCTCAGTCAACATTGGGCTTGAAACTTTTAGATCTGTGAGGTAAGATCAAAATTGCAGAATGATGTTACCACTTCTTATCCTCAAAACTCATCATGAATGTGAATTAACATGAGGTAAATGAGTCTATGCCAGGGGCATGGGCATGACACTCATATCAATAAAGGAATAGAATATCATCTCGACTGTAGTATAAGAAATACATGAGATGGAAAAACATTAATGTCTCATCATGATAAACTCATAACTATCAAAAGCTCAAGACCCACTTTTGTTCATTACCTTATCATCTCCTACTTATCTTAAAAATCATATTTCTATGTCTATGAATAAAATCTCTTTACTAACCTATGAGTACAACACTCCACACAGTTAAGCATTATAATACGACTTTAATGGAGCTTGGAAATTAGGTTTCTAGAAGTTCAATGTGATGTTTCATGAAAACCTTCACAGTTTATGTGAGGGTATACGGATTGTGTGGAGGAACCTTGAAGTGGCATTTGACCTTGTGTGGTATGTGTGGATTTAATGTGGAGTTTCAAGGCATATCACACATGGACCCCACACAGTCCGTGTGACGCTTCACGGTCTGTGTGGTGGATCGTATGGGTAGCATCGACCTTGAAAATCCATATTTTGGCCAAGGCATTTCACACATAGATCCTATCATGGATTGTATAGTCCTTCACGGTCTCTGAGGCCTCCCATATGGGCGTTGGAGAGAAAATTTTCTAATTATTAGATTTCCATCTCAGAACTTTGTCAATAAGAATTTTCTAAGTAAAGCCTCACAGAAGGCCACATGGTCCGTATGACCTGTCATAGGCCATGAAGCCCTCCTTATGGGTGTTGGCATGCGATTTTTCTAAGTATAGAATCTTCAAGCTAAAGCTGAGTTCACTTCCAATCTCTCAATTCAAGCTTATTTATGTGATCTAGGGATCATGGGCCTTTTTCATCAAGTCAAGTTCAAAGGAATTCTATTGGCTAAGCTTTTCGCAAGAGCTGGTAGAAGAGTCAAATTTAAATGGTCATATCTCTTAGCACAAAAAGAATTGTGTGGCCCACAGACTATCAAACTGAAGCACTTTGAATCAGCTTTCTAATGCATCTAATGTTACCTAATTTTGAGTTTGGATCAATAAGTTATGTAAGTTTTTTTAAAGCATGTCTGTGTAATATTTTTTGAGATTTGGCTAAATATGGTCTCAGAGAAGGGTTCACAGTTTATGAGAACTTGTACGGATCGTGAGACCTTCTCATGTGACCCCTAACAACAAATTTTATTCTTCTTCATTAATGTATTTTTATAGTTATGGCTTCTCCTAAGGGACTTTTGTAACTTTCTATGCTATCCTAACACCTCCAAATGACCTAAACTTTTATCCTCTCATTTAAATTAATTCTCACACTTAGAATTATTTCAAATTTCTCTTAACAACACTCTCAAAGACTTTTATGAATACTAAGCTTTGGAATCAAGGGAAGAATCTTTTCTTCATCAAATTTCTTCTTGAATCTTCTCAATTAGCTAAGATATGTGGGATTGATTCTTGGTCCCTTTCAACCAAGAAGACCCAAACTCTTTTCACTTGAATTTCAAGAAATTTTACTTATTTTAAATATGAGTTTTGAATATTATTGATTATTAAGTTTAATTGAAGTATAGGTTATAAATTATTGATGATTTTAAATTGATTTAAGCTCTTATATATGGAATTACATAAGTATTATGAAGATTTGATTATGCATTGTCCCTTTAAAGTTTGAACTAATTATTGTTGATCTATTTTGTTATGAATTTACTTCAATTTTATATTATATTGTTGATTTTAGATTGAATCTCTATTACTGATGTTATTCTCATATCTTGGATTTTATGAAAATTTTGAAGTGGGTTAACCCCAATTATGTTAATGCAAATAATATTGATAAGACTATGGTTATGAAAATATGATCATATAAATATTTGTTGTTATTGGCTCTTAGAGCATATTGGGTGCTTGCACCATATTGTTAAGTGTATGAGCTATTCCTATGCTTGAAAAATATGGATTGAATTGTGATTTGGCCTTTTAGCCTAAGTATGAATGATATGAAGAATCTTTGGCTTTTAAGCCTAAATGTGTATTGAAATGATTTGAAATGACTATGTGAATTGAATCTCCAAGTGTTGGGGATATTAATACCACTACAATGTGAGTTGAAAGGGGAAGTCAATATAGGTCTACTAAGTAACAGATATATTTTGATCAGGGCGACACAAATTAAAGATTAGGTTCACCTACTATCTAAATCTATATTTTACATTGCTCATCAAAATTGGAACTATCCAATGCGTACTTTAAAGTGGGATCCTCTCTTTAACCCAGAAGCGGAGATAATTGCAGTAGCATGGATTGCATTACCATCACTTCCGCCAAATCTTTTTTGGCAAAGTATCAATCTTTTCAATCGCGGTTGTAGTTGGTAAGCTACTTCAAGTTGACATAGCTACAACCAAATAAAATAAGACCCAGTTGCACCAGAGTCAAATTGGAGGTGGACTTGATGAGTGAGCATCCTAAAAGGGTCAATGCAGGGCATCAAGAACAAGTCAGGCGAGATTGAGTCTAAATGGATACAAATTAGATACCACTCTCTCCCTAAATATTGTAAAACTTGCAAATTGCAAGGGTACAATGAGGAGAAATGCGTTCTACTACACCAGAAATTATTTGAAGAGACCAAAAAGAAGGATGCTAAGGAAGATAACAATAAGAAAGAAGAGGGGGAAAGGTCTCCAACACTGAAGGGAATAAGAAATTTAAGATGGGGGAATGAGTTTCATGAAGCTAGACAAAACATTTCGGGGCAAGGGTCAGGAGATTTAATAAACAAGGTTTTTCTCGAAGATGGGACCCGAGAAAAAGGAAAGAGAGGGTGGTCACTGAGAATAAATTCAGGTGCTAGAAGGAGAGAAGGTAGAGGGGGAGGGGGCTAAGAAGCAATAGGAGACAAAGGGGATAAACATAACCAAACTAGCAAATTATGGGTGGAGGAAATCTTTGGTAAAGACAGGGAGGGTGGAAACGTAACAAATAAGGCAGAGGAGGTCAAACAGGGAGACGACACACTAGAAAACAAGGACACTCAATCACGAAAAAACAATGCAGACTGTGTGGGGAGTGCAAAAACATAGCATAAGGGGGAAGAAGATTAGACCAACAAGGGAAGTGAAGATAGTGGGGACGAGGTAAGGCATATAAAGGAAGAAAATCATCCCACAGCAAGAAAAATAAATGGGAGGGGGGAGACAAGATGGAGATGACAAGGCAGAAGGAGGAGAAGAGGAAATAAACTTATTTATCAACTTGACAAAACCACAACAATATGATGAGCATCCATCAAGGGACCAGTCTTGTAATAGTAAACTAGCTCATCCCAAAGATAAGGTGGGTGTTGGGGACATGAAGGGCTCAGATGAAGACATTCTGTCAAATGTGAATGCTATCTCTGAAAGTGGCGATCTCTCACCACGAAAAACCATGGAACTGAAGAAGGACAAGAGGAGAGGTAGGTCTACAGGAATCAAAAGTAGTTATATTAAAACAAGGAGTAATTCTATTAAGCCTGCAGGAAGTAAATAATACTGTACAACCTATTATTCTGGAATATTAGATCTGTGCATACCCAGGATGCCTTTGGGTGAGCATTAGATCTAAAAAGAACACATCATTATTCCTATATTGCTCTGTTTGAACCTTTCATAGGGCCTCAAAATATAGAAGCATATAAGAGAAGGATCAGAATGGAGTATGCAATTGTTAATTGCTCCAGAAAAACTTAGTTATTTTGGGAGGCATATTGGGAAGTAGTGATTGTTTCTGATGCTGTACGACAACTAACAGTTAAGTTCAAGCATCATACCTCTCACAAGGAAGTCATGATTACAATGATTTATGCCAGATGTAGTGCAATTGAAAGGCTGGAATTATGGGAGGAGTTAGAATGGTTGACTAGGGGCCTACACATCCCTTGGCTGTTAGGGGGGATTTTACTATTATTCTAGATGATTCTGAAAAGTTAGGGAGACTGCCAGTGACAAAATTGAAAACCACAGACTTTGCACAATGTGCGAACAATTGTAAACTGACTGAATTTCCATTCACTGCAGCCTGTGTACTTGGTGGAACGGGAGAACTGCAGAAGAAAGCATTTTCAAAAGACTAGACAAAGTGTTTTCTAATGACATATCATGGCATGAATTTAATAATACTGAGATCCAACATTTGGTGAGCGATAGATCTGACTATGCCCCTCTTCATATAATTTGCAAGGCAGTGCAGACTATGATAAGAAAACCATTTAGGTTTCTTATTTTTTGGACCAAACATCACTCTTTTATGGAAGTGGCTAGAAAGCGTTGGAAGATCAAAAATGATCCCAAAAAGTTGTAACACCCCACATCTTGCAATACTAGTTCTACGAAAATGAAACATGAGATGGGTTGGTCAAATTAGCGTCCATTTTTAAAATTTCTTGAATCTTAAATTAGAGGACGATATGTATGTCTAACGCTAAAGAGGGTCGAGTGTAAATAAGTTTTATGTCAAATTCAGGAGATCACGACCCTAAACAAAGTGAGAGAATTGAGATGCTTGTAGGTCTTAGGAAGCTAGCTGGTGAGTCACCTACTTGCTTAGCTTAAATTTGCTAGCTAAACAGAGATGAGGCCCGACGTCGAATTTATCCAAGTCCGATTATGAATAAAGTCTGTGTTAAGGGTGTAACTTTAGCCCATGTTTAGCATCATAAATGGACTATACTTTCATCCCAATAAGGACATTAAAAGATCCTAAAGAGATCACAATTTCTTTGATAATTTGGGCCTAAAATTAACTAAGGGAAAAGGGAAAAAATTGGCAGCAAAGGCCCATCAATTTGGAGCCCCTTAAGGCCCAAGTGAAAGGGGCAAATGGTACTTTAATTTATCGATAAAATAAGGCTTAAAATGGAAAAGAAATTCAGCCAGAGTAATCCTTTAAAAGGGGTTATAAGAAACCCCTTTAACTCATTCTTAGACTTGGAAATTTTCATCTTTCACAAAAGTTCTTGTTTATTCTTTCTTGACTTTGTAAAGCAGCCAAAAGAAGCTTTTAGGGTTCTTAAGGAGGCCCTCAACCTTGAAGGTAAAGATAATTGATTATATTTTTGTATTTAGTAAGATTTTTTCATGAAAAAACAAGATAATATGTTGGTTAGGTATATGCTAAAATTTTTTGACAACGTGTGTTCCAAGATTGTTAGACATGTTTTCTTGTTTATTTGGAAGATTTTCTCTTTTTAGTTGGATTGATTATGAAGGAAGACTACTATTCTTAATGAGTATTGGTTCTTTAATGATGTATAAAGGTTGCTGTACAATTTTTACAGTCCGTGAAAGTGAGTTCTTTGCGTGATATCATAATTGTGCTCATAATAAGAACTTGCAGGCTGATTGATTAAGGACTATGGTCTCACGTTCTCCACCTATTTTGAGTACTATTTTTTAACAATTTAATATTGGATTTATGTGTATATATGGTGGGGACTATTTGGATAAAGTTGGAACAGGTTTGGAATTATGGACGTCAACATGTAGCGAAGTGATATAATGTTATGCCGCTTATTTGTATGTTGCGTAGAATTGTTATGTGTTGTGCTTTGTGGGCTATTGTAAGACTGTTATGGCACTAAAATAGGCTACACATGACATGCATATGAGAACGTGTACTAGAAAATACGATTAGGGGTGGAAAGGTTGAAAGAATATGCTCGGGTTATAATTATCCTCTTGTTGCCTGTGTGTTGTTTTTCTTATGTGATTGGGCTGCCAAGATGTATCTATTGGCTGCTAATTCTAGTTTTATCACCTACTATGTTGTAGATAAATATTTGGAGGAAGGGTACGTTATCTCGAGGTAATAGCGAGGTCGTACAACGAGGTATGTAAGGCTACTTGAGTCATATTATTTGGCATGAAACATAGATCCCTCCTTGGCCCATAAAGGCACTTACCAACTCCGACACAACTATTAAACGTATCTCAACTCTTTCACATATTCATATGCTCCCATATATAGTCACCTTTAAATCTGCATATATATTTGGATACCAAGATATCTGAGTTCGTTCTACTAAATAAAGTTCATGTGTTATTCTACCTCCTATGCATTTCATTATCTGTGTAACTTCCTCCTTTAATTATCGTGTTGTCCTTTGTGATTATTTATGTGTCATATGTTGTATCTATAGTCCTACAACTCTAATATTATGACCACCAAAAGAATCATCTTAAAGATAATTGAAAGATAAAGTCTATTGCTTATTGATGGGTGGTAACCTGAGGGGTATAAGAATCACCTAGCCAGGGTCGATCCTATCACGGGGGATAGCCCAAAGGGTTAAAGGAAAAGCCATGCCACGGCCGATCCTGATATAGATTTACCACTAATTAGCAGGTCATTTGTATTAAATATTGTGCACAAATTATACAGTAAAGGTAAAGTAAAAAAAAGGAACATAAAGTACATAATCCTATAGTAGAACTAGGAGGGGTCTCTTATCCTACACTAGTGCATAGTTTCATTTGTGTTGTTACTTCATATACAATATTTCCTTCCTTAAATATTCAGTACATTATCTCGTATTGACGTCCCTTATGGGGGACCTGCATTTCATGTTGCAGGTACAGGTGCTAATAGAACTTGCCAGTAGGAGTGCAGGATATCCAGCTGTTGTTACCAAGCTCCAGGTTGCTTCGGAGCTTTGTGTGTCTAGAGCTTATATCTTTTTTTATTGTATAGTTAGCCGAGGTGGGGCTTGTCTTGACCCCTATCAGTTACTTTTCCTTATCTAGAGGCTTTGTAGACTATGTAAATTAAAGTGTGGTCATGTCTCATACTTTAAACCCCGTGGCCCCAACGGTGTAGCCATATGCATTTCCTTTTTGGCTTGTTATCACTGTTTATTTTCTTAAAGGCATGTAAAATGTAGAAATCCCTTATAATATGTATAGAAAGTGCATGGATGTAGGTTGGTTCTCTCGAGCCTCATCAGCAATGGGTGTCAGTCTGCTCTAACGGGACTTTGGGCATGATAGAAGTGGTATCAGAGCGGGTTATCCTAGGGAGTCAACAAAGTCGTGTCTATGTTGAATCTTGTTTATCCATATGTTGTGCACCACATTTATAAGCAGAAGGCTACATGTATTTAGGAGTTGTTACTTGCTTTTCATTCTTTAGATCATACCATAGGGCCAAGTGTAATAATTGCATTATGTCTAACTCCTAAATTATTTTGTACAACAAGTATGCCAGAAACCAGGCAAAACAAAGGTAAAGGGAAGGAAGTAGAAGTGGTGGTTGGTATACCCAGTCAGGTGAGACAACGAAATGAGGTTTAAGAGGAGTCTCTGTCATAGACATCTCCAACTACTCTAGCTCCTGACAAACCTGGAAGTAGTGAAATTCCCCCAGAACCACCTATTGATGCTACCGTGCAGGATTTGAGAAATGTAGTCCAACTATTGACCCGTATAGTTGCTGGCTAAGGGCAAAGACAAGAAGGTCCAGTTATAGGTGCAGGTGGTGCGAATAGGGCAACTGGCACAAGGACAAGTAACTTCCTTAATTTGGACCATCGATCCTTCACTAGGTCAGATCCTAATGAATAACCCCAAGACTTTATTGATCAGATTCAATGCACTTTATATGTTATGCATGTGCGTGGTACAGAGGCTGCCGAGTTAGCGACATATAGGTTGAAGGGTGTGGCTATATTGTGGTATGAAGCTTGGAAACAATCTAAGGGTATAGATGCACCTCCAACTACCTAGAAGGAGTTCAAAGTGGCATTTCTTGACCATTACTTGCCATTAAAGATCCAAGAGGCCAGTGCAAATCAATTCTTGAATCTCCACCAAGGGAATATGAGTGTGAGGGAGTATGGCCTTCAATTTAATTCCCTGGCCAAGTATGCTCCTAATTTAGTTTCTACTATGGTAGATAGAGTTCATCGATATGTGGATAGATTGGATACGTATTTGGTCAGAGATTGTACCATTGTTTCCTTGAACAAAGACATGGATATAGCGAGAATGTAAGCTTTTGCACATAAATTGGAGGATCATAGGCAAAGGAGAAGGACACAAGAGTTAGAAAGGGCACAGTCCAAGAGGGACAAGTCTATAAGGCAGTTTACACCACCCCAAGGTGAGCTTAGGCCTCGGTTTTCTAATAGACCGCCTATGCCGTCATCCTCCTATTTTACAGCTAGTGCTCCAACACAACTTCAGGGGTCTAGAAGTAATCAGTTTGGTCAATGAGGTGAGGGACAAGGTACACGAATAACTGGATATTCAGCAGGATGGCAAATGTCACCTACACAGCCTTGTAAACAATGTGGAAGAAGTCATTCAGGTATATGTCATGTTGGAACAGACGCTTGTTATTGGTGTGGTGAGCCATGGCATATGATGAGAGATTTCCCGAGGAGACGTATGGGAGTCATATAGCATAACTTACTGGATCAGCTTTCTCATCATCATCGTCAGTTCCTCCATTAGGTAGGGGTCAACAAGCACCTGTGGGTCATGGTAGAGGTGTTAGAGCGGCATCTAGCTCTAGCGGAGTCTAGAAACGCACTTATGCTCTGGGGAGTCGGTAAAATATTGAAGCTTCACCTGATGTGGTCACAGGTATATTGTCCATCTTTTCATATAATGTATATGAATTAATTGACCCTGTTTCTACACTATCATACATGACTCCACTAGTTGCTGGGAAGCTTAAGAGAATACCTAAATTATTGAACAAACCATTTGAAGTGTCCACACAAACTAGTGAATCTATTATGGCTAGAAGGGTTTATTATGACTGTGTAGTGACTGTTTGTCACTGTGACACATTGGCTGACCTACTTTAGCTAGAAATGGTAGAATTTGATGTTATAATGTGTATGGATTGGTTAGATTCTTGCTGCGCAACCGTGGATTACCTAACTAAGAGAGTATACTTTCACTTTCCAAATGAGGCAGTTCTTGAATGAAAAGGCAATGTTGGGGTGCCAAAGGGTAAGTGTATCTCTTGTTTTAAAGAAAGAAAGATGATATCTAAGGGTATATATATCATTAAGTTAGAGTGAGGGATATGGAGGCAGAATCACCAACTCTTCAATCAGTTCTAGTAGTGAATGAATTTGTTGATGTGTTCCCTGCATAACTTCCAGCTTAGCTCCAGAATGAGAAATGGCTTTTGGTATTGACTTACTTCCAGACACTCAACCTATTTCCATCCCTCCATATAGAATGGCCCCTGTGGAATTGCGTGAATTAAAAAAGCAGTTAAAAGACTTATTAGAAAAGGGTTTTATAAGACCTAGTGTGTCCCCTTAGGGTGCACCAGTGTTATTTGCACATAAAAAGGATGACACATTGAGAATGTGCATCGACTATCGACAATTGAATAGGGTAACAATTAAGAATAAATACCCCCTCCCTAGGATTGATTATTTATTTGATCAGTTATAGGATGTCAAATGCTTTTCAAAAATTGATTTGAGATCAGGTTATCACCAAGTGAGGGTGAAGGAGAAAGATATACCTAAGACTGCTTTCATAATATGCTATAGCCACTTTGAATTTCTTGTTATATCATTTGGGCTAATGAATGCACCAGCAGTTTTTATGGATCTAATGACAGGGTATTTAAGCCATTCTTGGATGTGTTAGTGATAGTATTTATATATGACATTTTGGTATATTCAAAATCAGAAGAGGACCATGCAAATTACTTATGACAAGTGTTACAAGTTCTTCATGATCGACAGTTGTATGCCAAATTTTCTAAATGTGAATTTTGGCTAAAATTAGTGGCATTCTCTGGTCATATTGTGTCTGATGAGGGAATAAGGGCTGATTCACAAAAGATAGAGGCTATGAAAGATTGGCCAAGACCAACAATACCCACGGAAGTTCAGAGCTTCGTAGGTTTGGTACATTATTATAGGAGGTTTGTTGAAAGCTTTTCTTGTATTTCGGCACCTCTAACAAAGTTGACACATAAGGAAACAAAGTTCCAATAGAATGATGCATATGAAAGGAGCTTCCAGGAGCTGAAAAATAAGCTAACTTCTGCACCTGTGTAATACTCCCAAAAGGCACTGAGGGGTATGCAGTGTATTGTGATGCTTCAGGAGTTGGCTTAGGGTGTATACTGACACAACATGGTAGGGTAATTGCTTATGCATCTAGACAGCTACGACCACATGAGAAAAACTATCCAACGCATGATCTTGATCTAGTAGTGATTGTGTTTGCTATGAAAATATGGCGCCTCTATTTGTATGGGGTTCACGTTGACATAGATACTGATCGTAAGAGCCTGCAATACATCTCTAAGCAGAAATACCTAAACTTAGGATAGCGGAGATGTCTAGAGCTAATAAAGGATTATGACATTGATATACTATACCATCTGGGGAAGGAAAATGTGGTAGTAGATACTCTAAATCGTAAGGCAATTATGAATACTAGTGATCAAGCTATGATAAGTTAATGAGTGGCTAAGGGTCTATGTCAGATAGCCAGTTTCGAAGTTTGCCTTCTTGAAACTCCAACGGAAGGGGTCATTGTGCATAATGTTGTGGAGTCTTCATTAATAATGGAGGTGAAAGAAAGACATTTCGAGGATCCTGTTCTACGATAACTTAAGGAAAAGGTGAGTCAGGGTATGATAAAGGTCTTTGAGCTTACACAAAATGGAGTACTTTACTGCCAAAATAGATTATGTGTGTCTGATATTAATGGATTAAGAAAGTGGATAATAGAAGAAGCCCATCATTCCAGATATTTCATCCATCCAGGATCAACTAAGATATACCATGACCTGAAGGGAATATTTTGGTGAGGAGGCATGAAAAAGGACCTTGCAGAATTTGTGGCTTACTATCCAAATTTCCAACAAGTGAAAGTAGAACACTAAAAGCTAGGAGGTTATATGCAGTGTATAGAACTTCCAACATGGAAGTGGGATATGATCAATATGGATTTTGTTACCGGGTTGCCTCGCTCATTTCAAAAGTTTGACTCCATATAGGTAATAGTTGAAAGACTCAGAAAGTCAGCACACTTCTTTCCATTCAGGAGTGAGTATACAGCTGAAGAGTATACCAAGCCATACCTCAAAGATATAGTCACGCTACATAGAGTCCCAATCTCCATTATATGTGATCGAGGATCTCAATTCACTGCAAAGTTTTGGAAGTCCTTTCGAAAGAGTTCAGGAACACAAGTGAAATTGAGTACAACATTCCACCCTCAAACAAATGGTCAAGCATAACGCATCATTTAGACACTTGAAGATATGTTGCAAGCTTGTGCATTGGACTTTAAAGGTAGTTGGGTGGACCATTTGCTACATATTGAATTTGCCTATAATAATAGCTAGCACTCGAGTATTAAGATGGCACCTTATGAAGCCTTATATGGAAGAAAGTATAAGTCACATATTAGATGATTTGAAGTGGGTGAAACCACACTTGCTTGGGCAAGATCTAGTACAATAAGCCATGGAAAAAGTTAAGGTAATACAGCAGCGACTAGAAACTGCCCAAAGTCGTCACAAATCATATGCGGATGCTAGAAGGAGAGGACTGGAATTCTCAGTAGGGGATTGGGTATTTCTAAAGGTGTCTCCAATTTAAGGGGTTATGAGATTTGGTAAGAAAGGAAAACTGACCCCATGTTACATAGGACCATATCAAATTATTAAGAGGTTCAGGCAAGTTGCATATGAACTGGAGCTACCCCAATAGCTTTCAATGGTTCATCCAGTTTTTCATGTCACAATGGTTTAAAAATGCATAGGCAACCCATACTGTATCACTCCTATTAAAGACGTGCAGGTTATAGAAGATGTCACATTTGAAGAGGTATTTATCGTTATTCTAGATCGTCAAGTTAAGAAGCTAAGAAATAAAGAAATAGTCAGTAAAAGTACTTTGGAGAAACCAAAAAGCAGAAAAAATAACATGGGAGGCTGACAAAGTAATGAAAATAAAATATCCTTACTTATTTGAAGCTGAAGATGGAGTCCAACATGCAGAATTGTGACACTAATAGGTACGTGTGATTGAATACTTAGTGTGTTGTCAAAAGTTTGTATAAGTAAAGGTTTAAACTTGGTTAAGCAATCCAATTGTGCTAACATTTGAGGATGAATGTTCCTAAGATGGGGAGGATATAATACCCCATATCCTACAATACTAGTACTACGAAAATGAAACATGATATGGGTTGGTCAAATTAGCATCCATTTTTAAAAGTGCTTGAATCTCAAATTAGAGGGAATATGTACGTCTAACGCTTAAGAGGGTCGAGTTTAAATGACTTTTATGGCAAATACAGGAGATCAAGACCCTTAACAAAGTGAGAAAATTGAGGTGCTTGTACAACTTAGGAAGCTAGCAAGTGAGTCACCTACTCGCTTAGCTTAAATTTGCTAGCTAAACGCAGACGAGACCCGACGTTGAATTTGTCCAAGTCTGATTATGAATAAAGTTCGTATTAAGGGTGTAACTTTAGCCCATGCGTTATCATCATAAATGGACTATATTTTCAGCCCAAGAAAGATATTAAAAAATCCCAAAGACATCACAATTTCTCTGATAATTTGTGTCCAAAACTAACTAAGAAAAAAGGGGAAAATGGGCAGCAAAGGCCCATCAATTTGGAGCCCCTTAAGGCCCAAGTGAAAGGGAAAAAATAGTACTTTAATTTATTGATAAAATAAGTCTTGAAATGGAAAAGAAAGTTGGCCAAAGTAATCCTTTAAATGGGGTTATAAGCATCCCATTTAACTAATTCTTTGACTTGGAAATTTTCAGCTTTCACAAAAGTTCTTGCTTATTCTTTCTTGACTTTGTAAAGCAGCCAAAAGAAGTTTTTAGGGTTCTTAAGGAGGCCCTCAACCTCGCAGGAAAAGGTAAGTGATATAGTTGTGTATTTAGTAAGGTTTATTTATGAAAAACAAGAGACTATGTTAGTAAGGTATATGCTAAATATTTTTGATAGCAAGTGTTCCAAGATTGTTATACATGTTTTCTTGTTTATTTGGAAGATTTTCTCTTTTTGGTTTTATTGAT
The DNA here is from genome assembly GCA_011800125.2 of Solanum clarkiae. NCBI lineage: Eukaryota > Viridiplantae > Streptophyta > Magnoliopsida > Solanales > Solanaceae > Solanum > Solanum clarkiae. The sequence continues at coordinate 33,542 of JAABOM020017511.1, read as the reverse complement.
TATGAATGGAACCTACTATTCTTAATGATTATTTATTCTTTAATGATGTGTAAAGGTTGTTGAACCATTTTTAGAGTCCGCAAAAGTGAGTTCTTTGCGTGATATCTTAATTATGCTCGTAATAGGAACTTATAGGCTGATTGATTGAGGACTATGGTCTCACATCCTCCACCTATTTTGAGGACTATTTTTTGACTGTTTTAGCACTGGTTTTATGTATATATATATGGTGGGGACTGTTTGGATAAAGTTGGAACAGTTCGGAATTGTTGACGTCAAAATGTAGCGACGTGATGTAATGTTATGCCGCCTATTTGTATGTTGCATAGAATTGCTATGTGTTGTTCTTTGTGGGCTGTCATAAGACTGTTATGGAACTAAAATGGGCTGCACATGACATGTATACGAGAATGTGTATTAGAAAATACGATTAGGTGCGAAAAGGTTGAAAGAATACGCTCGGGTTTATAATTATCCTCTTGCTGCCTGTGTGTTGTTTTCTTATGTGATTGGGCTGCCAAGATATATGTATTGGCTACTAATGCTAGTTTTATCACCTATTATGTTGTAGATAAAATATTTGGAGGAAGGGAACGTTATCTCGAGGTAAAAGCGAGGTTGTACAACGAGGTATGTAAGGCTTCTTGGTTCATATTATTTGGCATGAAACATAGATCCCTCCTTGGCCTATAAAGGCACTTACCAACTCCGACACAAATATTAACCATGTTTCAACTATTTCACATGTTCATATGGTCCCATACATAGTCACCTTTAAATCTCCAAACATACTTGGATACCAAGATACACGAGTTCGTTCTACTAAATAAAGTTCATGTGTTGTTCTACTTCCGATGCATTTCATTATCTATATAACTTACTCCTTTCATTATGGTGTTGTATTTTGTGATTATTTATGTGTCATATGCTGTATCTACAGTCTTATAGCTCAAATATTATGACCACCAAAAGAATCATTTCAAAGTTAATTGAAAGATAAAGTATATTGCTTATTGATGGGTAGTAACCCGAGGGGTGGAAGAATCACCTAGCCAGGGTCGAGCCTCATTTACAACGGGTGCTAGTCCACACTAACAGGACTTTGGGAATGATAGAAGTTCCTGAAAATGTGCCTTGGAAGTGCCCGGAATCATAATTTCCATATATCTCCAAATCCGTGTGTGATATCAAAAATTCAACTTCATATTCTTATTCAGAGGGAAAAATTGAGTGGCTAATAGGTATAACACCAATTTTAGAGCAACCGTATCAAAATTTAGAAATCGGAATATGCGACTTCCAAAGAGCAATGTGCGCGCCTACCACGACGCGGCCAGGGCGCGCCACTGTGTTATTTTTTTCCAATTTTTCATTTTGGTCCAAGACTTCTATTCTTGGTCCTAAGTCTTCTTATGCGTGAAAATACCTATACTTAGCCATATTTTAGTTACATATCATACAAGATATTCCCAATACTCTCTCAAACACTTAGACAAATATTCCACCAAAATTCAAGTGCCAAAACTCACTCCGGATCTTAAGGATTTCACTCAAGCTTCAACTCTCCATCTCCACTCTTCATCAAGGAATTCTCTAAAGCTAAGGTATGTGGGTTTCGACTATTGGGTCATTTCACCCATGGTGCCCAAGCTTCCTTTTTACCTAAATTACATGTTTCTAGGTTGATTTTACTTATGAGTCTTCTATTATGAATTTGATTATGAACTATGTTTGGAATTTTGTGAAAGTGTGACTGTTTAGTCATGTTTTCAACTATGAATCTTTGATCTTTCTTGAGATATAATGAAGGGTTTTGATGTACTTTGTAAGGTGATATTACCAAGTGTTGGTGGGTTGATTTACTTCAAGGTTTCTTTCATGATTTCATTCTTTAATTGCATGCTTTTATACTAGCACTACACACCCATCAAGTGTCTGATAAAATGTTCGATTTAGGGTTCTTGAACTATTGATGATCCATTACATGACCTATGACTTCTACGACTTTATGATGATGACTGAAAATTATATATGTATTGATTTCATGTATAGTATCTATCGTGTTGCAAGTAGAGCATGGCTCATTCGGGGTGGTGGTGGTGGTGGTAGGCCCGTATAACCATGTTGGGGGGGGGTTGTACCTCAATTTCCTCGCTCGGGAGGTAGTAGGCCCGTGCAACCATATTGGGGGGTTTGTACCTCAATTTCCTTTCTTGGAGGTAGTAGGCCTGTGCAAGTATGTTGTGTGGTTTGTACCTCAATTTCCTCAGTCAGGAGGTAGTAGGCCCATGCAACCATGTTGAGGGGTTTGTACCTCAATCGCGTCGCCAAAGAGGTGGTAGGCCTTTTTTACTAATGATGGACTCTTCCTACACATGTAAAATATTCTATGTAAGCATGTTTACTACAAACATCACTCATGCATGCCATATTGCTATATGCTTGCTTATTGCCTAAATATGTATTTCGATTATGTTGTCTATCTCTTGTTGCATTTATCCTACATACTTATTATATTAAGATGCACTAATGCATACTCTATGCCTACATGATGCTACCATGTAGGGACCGGAGCTCCACTTGATCATCCTCATCCTCTACATGGCTAGTACGATTTCTCTCAAAGTAAGGCATGAGTCCTCAACTCCAAGGACATACTTCTCTTGATTATGCTATGTATTGACTCCTTTTAATGCTAGCTAGGTATGACTATGAGTGTGAGCCTAGTTACTTCTTTTGGCTCCTGCTAAGTTCTATGTTTAGAGGTGTTATTAGAAAAGTTATGTAATGATGCAATGAGTTTTATACTCTTTCACTCTCTTGATGTTTTATGATATGAAAGATGTCCCATAGCCCCATTTATCCCAATTTACTATTCCTTATCATTATTTTATTACTTCCGCAATCAAGGATATGTAATGATATGTTAAGAGGATTTCCTAGGGTCCCTTTGGGATCCACATGTGTCGTGTCGTGTCAAGTCCCTAGGCTTGGGTCATGACAAACTTGGTATCAGAGCACTATGTTGTTAATGGTCCTCGGCATCAACACACCATATCGATTAGAGTCTAATTCATGATTGTGTTATGCACCACAACTATGAGTAAGAGGCTATGAGACGTTCTAGGAAATGTTTCCCTTATTCTTACTTTGTGTCATTCTATAGAAGTTACGGTAAGGTTCCCCCCCCCCCCCAATGATTGTTTTTTGCTGTGCTAGATCATGCCTAACACAAGAGGAGGAAGGGCATGCACTGCTGAGGAATAACTGGCTCATTGTGAGCTTCGGGATACTCTTACTTTGCTAGCTCAAGCCATGGCTAATCAAGTCAACCAAAGGGCCTAAGCCCCTTATGCCCCTACTCCGGCATCTAGGGTAAGGGATTTAATGAGGATGAACCCACTAAAGTTCAATGGGTCTATGGTGGATGAGGACCCTCAAGAGTTTAATGATGAGATATACAAAGTGTTATCCATTATGGGTGTGTGGTCGTAAGAGAAGGTGGAGTTGGCGGCTTACCAACTCAAAGGGGTGGCACAAATATGGTATACTCAATGGAAGGAGGAGAAGGGGAACAACAATGTGGTTCTATAAGAGGAGTTTAAGGCGCCTTTCCTCATCCGTTTCATTCCGCTTGAGCTTAGGAGGCCAAAATGATGGAATTCATGAATTTGAAGCAAGGATCTATGAGTGTGAGGGAATATCCCCTCAAGTTCGGCCAACTCTCAAAAATATGCTCCACACTTGGTTGCTGACCCGAGATCCATAATGAATAAGTATGTGATGGGTGTTTCTATTTGGTGAATAAGGAGTTCCAGTCCTCTATGTTAATTAGTGACATGGATTTGTCCCGCTTGATGAATTGTGCCGGACAACTAGAGGGGGAAATATTGAGAAAGAGAAGGGGTAATGACATTAAGAGGGCCCGTTTTGATAGTAAATTCCAAAGTTTCAAAGGTGGTCAGTTTCTTCAAGATCAAGGGTTTTCTCATGCTCCTAATAGAAGGTCTGTCAATGACTACCCAAGGGTCCAAGGTGATGGTTGTATGGGACCTAATGCTATGTGTCCAAGATGTGGTAAGGGTCATGGCAGCCTATGTTTGAGGGTTACTAATGCTTGATATAGTTATGGGGAAGTGGGACATAAGATGATGGATTGCCCTCGTAATCGGAATAAGGGCAAAGATGTTCTCCCACAAGGCCGGGGTGCTAATGCGGTTCCTTTGGGGAGAGGAGGTCAACAAGGCAATGCACTCCAAGGGAGACAAGGGGTTGATGAGGTGCCTAATGTCGTTACCCATATGTTAAAAGCCTTTGATTTTTATATGTATGCACTGAGAAAGCTAGGTGCCACCCTTTCTTTTATTACTTCTTTTGTTGCCAAAAAGTTTCATGTTGAACCCGAATTATTGTGGGAGTCTTATTAGGTATCTACTCCTACTAGTGCATCTATTTTTGCTAGAAAGGTCTAGAGAAATTATCCTGTTTGCATCTTGAATAAAATATTTCCTTGTGATCTTATTGAGTTAGATATGGTTGATTTTGATATCATTCTTGGGATGGATTTGTTGCATGCATACTATGCCTCTATTGATTGTATTAGAACTCGTAGGGTCGAGTTCAAATTCCTAAATGACCCCATCCTTGAGTGGGAGAGTCATGATGTGGTGGTCAATGGTAGGTTTATCTCTTGCATTAGAGCCTAAAAGTTGATCTCTAATCGGTATCTCTATCATCTTTTGAGGGTTAGGGATGTTGAGTCCAAAGTCCTCCCTATAGAGTAGGTTCCGATGTAAATAAGTTTCTTGGTTTCTTTCCTAATGACCTTCCCGGTGTTCCTCCCAAAAGGAAAATAGACTTTGGTATAAACCCCCTTCCCGATACTCAACCCATTACTATTCCTCCTTACCATATTGCCCCAGCAGAGTTAAAGAAGTTGAAGGAACGAGGGAGGGATTTGTTAGAGAAGGGTTTTATTAGGCCTAACCAATCACCTTTGGGTGCACCAGTGTTGTTTATGAAGAAGAAGGATGGGTCACTTAGAATGTGCATTGACTACTAGCAACTTAATAGGGTCACCATAAAGAATAAGTATCCCCTACTAAGGATTGATAACTTGTTTGACCAACTTCAAGAGGCTAGTCACTTCTCTATGTTTGATCTTTGGTCCGATTATCATCAAGTGAAGGTGAGGGAATGTGAAATTCCTAAGATGGCCTTCTAGACTAGGTATGGGCATTATAAATTTGTGTTTATATCTTTTGGGTTGAGTAATGCACCAGCTATGTTCATCGATCTCATGAATAGGGTCTTGAAACCCTACTTTGATTTGTTTGTTGTGATTTTCATCGATGATATTTTGAGCTATTCTCATAGTGAGGAGGAGCATTTGGCTCATTTGAAGGTAGTGCTACAAAGATTGCTAGAGGAGAAGTTGTATTCCAAGTATGAAAAATGTGAATTTTGGTTGAAGGAGGTTGCTTTTCTAGGTCAAGTGGTGTTTGAGTATTAAGGTGGATCCTAAAAAGATGGATGTGATTGGAAACTGTCCTAGGCCTTTGACCCCATCGGATATTAAAAGTTTCTCGGGCTTAGTGGGTTACTATCTGAGGTTTGTGAATGTGTTCTCTTCTATTGATTCTCCCATGACTAAGTTCACTCAGAAGAAGGCTAGGTTTGTATGGACTGATGAGTGTGAAAGGAGTTTCCAAACCTTGAAAGATAAGCTTGTATCTGCTCCAATTTGTCACTACTGTAAGGGTTGGAGGGGTTTGTTGTATACTGTGATGCCTCCCTGATTGGTTTGGGTTGCATTTTGATACGAAATGGTAAGGTGATAGCCTATGCTTCTAGGAAACTAACAACAACAACAACATACCCAGTGAAATCCCACAAGTGGGGTCTGGGGAGGGTATATGGTACGCAGACCTTACCACTACCTCATAGAGATAGAGAGGCTGTTTCCTAAAACCCTCAGCTCAAAACCCATAAGCAGAAATACCTAGATATGATATGATCAAAAGAAGAGTGAGTGAAAAGCATATGAGTAAAAGATAACAACATATGAATAAAAGGATTAGCATATGAATACAAGTACATAACATATGAAAGGAGAGTTGTTCTGGAAGGCATTTTTTTTAAAGCATTATCCTGCTCATGATATTGAATTTGTCGCCGTGTTTTTTTCTTTGAAAATTTGTCCTCATTATTTGTATGGATTGCATGTTGATGTGTTTCCCGATCATAAGAGTCTCCAATATGTGTTCAGTCCAAAAGATCTCAACTTGAGGCAAAGAAGGTGGTAAGAACTTCTTAAGGATTATGATATGAATGTGCATTATATTCCCGGTAAGGCTAATGTTGTGTCTATGCTTTGAGTAGGGTGTCTATGGGTAGCCTAGCTCATATTGACTATAGTGGCAACGAGGTGGCTAGAGAGGTCCATCAGTTGGCTAGATTGGGGGTTAGGTTTGAAGAGGTGGATAATGGTGGTGTTGTGGTTGTCGATGGTTCAAATTCTTCCTTAGTTTATGAGGTAAAACCAAAGAAAGATCTTGACCCTTCCTTGTTAAATTTGAAGGCCATGGTGAAAGGGGGCAAGGTGGAGGTTTTCTCCCAAGGGGGAGATGGTGACCTTAGGTACCAAGGTCAGTTGTGTGTGCCTTGTATTGATGACTTGAGAGAGAAGATCCTTGATGAGGCTCATAATTATTCCTATTCTATTCATCTCGGTTCTACAAAGATGTATAGAGATTTAAGAGATGTGTTTTGGCAGGGAGCATGAAGAATGACACTGCCAAATTTGTATCCGGTTGTCATGGTTGCCATTAAGTGAAATCTAACACCAAAGGCCGGGTGTCCTTACCCAAGATATAGAGATTCCTACTTGTAAGTTGGAGCAACTAGAAAGGGTTTTGATTTCATTTGGGTTGTGGTTGATAGGATGACAAAGTCGGCTCATGGTTAAGACTACTTATGGGGCCGAAGACTATGCTAAATTATACATTCATGTGCTCAATTCACTTCACACTTTTGGGGGTCCTTCCAAAGAGGTTTGGGTACCAAGGTTAAGCTTAGTACGACCTTTCACCCTCAAACGGATGGCCAAGGCGAAAGAACTATCAAAACTCATGAAGATATGATTAGGGATTGTGTATTGAAGTTTAAGGGTAGTTGTTGTGGTCATGGTCCATTAATTGAGTTTACTTATAGTAATAGCTATCATTCTAGCATTAGTAAGACCCCTTTTGGGGCCCTCTATGATAGACGTTGCGATGTAGAAGAGATGGAATTATTGGGTCCGTATTTGGTCATGGAGGCAATGGAGAAGGTAAGGTTGATTAGAGAAAGGTTGAAAATAGCCCAAAGTTATCAAAGGTCCTATACTGATGTGAGGAGGAGAGACCTTGAGTTTCAAGTTGGTGATTGGGTCTATTTGTAGGTTTCACCTATGAAAGGTGTGGTTTATTTTGGTAAAAAGGGGAAGTTGAGTCTAAGATATGTGTGTCCTTATAGGGTGATGAGGAGGATTGGCAAGGTAGCTTATGAGATGGAGTTTCCTAGTGAAATGGTCTTGGTTCATCCGATGTATCCATGTTGAGGAAATGTGTGACTGACCCGACTGCTATTTATTGGATGTTGTGGGTGTTGTGGAAGACAACTTCGCCTATGAAGCGATTTCAGTAGAGATATTAGATAGACAAGCAAAGAGGTTAAGTAACAAGGATATGGCTTCCGTTAAGGTCCTTTGGAGGAATCAACAAGTCGAAAATGCTACATGAGAGGCCAAGGCGGACATGCAAGAGCGATATCCCTATCTTTTTCCTTCCACTCAAGCTTAAGTACTAATTCTAAGTCTTTTATATGATTTCATGTATCATGTATCAGCCCTATATGCCAATTGCATGCATTCATGATTCTGTTGACAAGTTCAAGGTGATTTTAACACTTATGTTGAGCTTTTTGAAAATGGTGTTTAAGTGTATTGTTGAAATTCTTGTTGGGGTTGATTTCTTCATGATTACTCTTCTTATGTATGATTCTTTGATATTCAGGGACAAGTGTTTTCGGGGGGGGAGGGGTATTGAAACGACCACAAAAAGTGCCCGAAAATATGCTTCGAAAGTGCCTGGAATCGTAATTTCCATATATCTCAAAATCTGTGTGTGATATCAAAACATCCGACTTCATATTCATGAACAGGAAGAAAAATTGAGTGGGAAATAGGTATAATAGTGATTTTAGAGCAACCGTATCAAAATTTGCAAATTGCAAAATGTGATTTCTAGAGACCAATGCGTGCCGCTGGCGTGATGCGGCCAGGGGGCGCTACTATGTTGCTTTTTCCAGTTTTTCAATTTGGTCCAAGACTTTTGGGTGTTAGACCTAAGTCTTCCAATGCGTGAAAATACCTGTATTAGCCATATTTCACCTTCATATCATACAAGACATTCCCCAATACTCTCTCAAACACTTAGATAAATATTTCACCCAAAATTCAAGTGCCACAACTCATTCCAGATCTTAAGGATTTCACACAAGCTTAATGTCTCCATCTCCAATCTTCATCAAGGATTCCTCTAAAGTTAAGATATGTGGGTTTCAACCATTGGGTCCTTTCACCCATGGTGCCCAAGCTTCCTTTTTACCTGAATTACATGTTTCTAAGTTAATTTTACTAATGGGTCTTGTATTATAAATTTGACTATGAACTATGTTGGGGTTTTGTGAAAGTGTGACTGTTTAAGCATGTTTTGAGCTATGAATCTTTGATCTTTCTAGAGATTTGATGAAGGCTTTTGATGTACTTTGTAAGGTGGTATTACCAAGTGTTGGTGGGTTGATTTACTTCAATATTTCTTGCATGATTTCACACTTTAATTGCATGATTTTACATTAGCACACCCACTCACCAAGTGTTCGATAAAACGTCCAGTTTAGGGTTCTTGAACTATTGGTAATCCATTGCATGACCTATGACTTGTATGACTTTATTATGCTGAAAGGAATGTATATGTGTTGATTTCATGTATAGTATCTATCATGTTTCAAGTTGAACACACTTCGTTCGGGAGGTAGTAGGCCCATGCAACCATATTGGGGGGTTTGTACCTCAATTTCCTCGCTAGGTAGGTACTAGGCCCGTGCAACCATATTGAGGTGTTTGCACCTCAATCGAGCACCTCAATCGCCTCGCCAAGGAGGTGGTAGTCTTTGGTTACTAATGATGGTCTCTTCCTACACATGTAAAGTGTTCTATGTAAGCATGTTTTACAATAAGCATCACCCATGCATGCTATATTGCTATATGCTCGCTTATTGCCTAAATATGCATTTCGATTATGCTGTCTATCTTTAATTGCATTGAATTATACATACTTAGTGCATTCAAACAAACTAACACATACTCTATGCCTATATGATATTACCATGTAAGGATCAGAGCTCCAATTTATCGTCATCCTCCTCCACATGGCTAGTACGATTTCTCTCAAAGTAAATTGTGAGTCCTCAATTCCGAGGACATACTTCTCTTGATTATGCTATGTATTGACTCTTTTTTATTTTGGCTATTTATGGTTATGAGGGTTAGCCCGGTTGCTTGTCTCGGGCCCCGCTAAGATATATGTTTAGAGGTGTTGTTGGACAAGTTATGTAATGATGCTATGCGTTCGATTCTCTTTGACTCTCTTGATGTTTTATGATATAAAAATTCCCTTTTATCCCTATTTACTATTCCTTATCATTATTTTATTGCTTACGCAACCAAGGATGTGCAATGATATCTTAAGAGGCTTGCTTGGGGTCCCTTTGGGTTCCCCATGCGCCGTGTCACGTCTAGGCCCTAGGCTTGGATTGTGAAAAATTCTTTGTGAGGGGACACCTTTCGAATGCTTAATGAGAAGTTAAAGAGGCTGAAAATAACGCTGACCAACTAGAGCAAAGATTCTTATGGGGAATTTTTAAAAAAAATTGCCACTATGGAAGATATAGTAAGAATGAAAGAAGTGTAGATAGAGTTTGACCCTTTTGAAGAGAACAGAGTAGAGCATAGAAGGGTGGAAGCTAATTTCAAAAGATTCTTAATAATTAAGGAAGAATACTAGAAGCAAAATGCAGGCATGATCTGGTTTATAGAGGTGAATAAAAATACAAAATTCTTCCATCCATATGTGAAGGGAAGAATGAAAATACTGTGCATCCAGAATATTGAAGACAAGTAGGGAAGAAGGCTAGAATCTGCGGTGGATATAGGGGAGGAAGCTGTGAAGATATTTTAGGAACAAATCACAGAGGATAACCCAACTCTAATTTTGATATGTTGAACAACATTCCCACGGTTTCAATTTATGAGGACAGAACTGAAATGGAAAGATGGCCAGATGAAGATGAAGTCGGTGGGGTGATCTTTGATTTTAACAAGGACAATGCTAGTGGACCGGATGGCTTTTCTGGGGAATTCTATCAAGTTTGCTGGGAAATCATTAAGAATGCGATAGTCAATATGGTAAGCAGTTTCTTTTGTCAGGCTGAAATGCCTAGATATATTACTCATACCACATTAGTATTTATTCCTAAGAAGGAGGTAATAAGGAATTTTAATGAGCTAAGGCCTATTAGTCTCAGTTGTTTCATTAATAAGATCACATCTAAGGTCATCCAAGGAAAAATAGATAAGATTCTTCAAAAAATCATTTCAGCCAATCAGACAGGCTTCATGAAGGTGAAACATAACTAAAAATGTTTTATTAGCCAAATAAATAATTAGGAACATTAATAAAAAGGCTAAACATCACAATATGGTGGTGAACTTGACATGGCAAAGGCATATGATAGACCGTCCTAGAAATTTCTCACCAAAGTTATGAGAAGTTTGGGTTTGGAGAGAGAATGATTGATATGGTATGGAGATTGATTTCCAACAATAGGTATTCCATCTTAGTCAATGGACAAAATTATAGTTTATTCCCCTCATCCAGGGGGAACAAACAAGGGGACCCTCTGTCTCCTATATTGTTTATTATATCCGCTAAGGTGTTGTCTAGAGACCAGAACAAACTAAATGAAAATGCTAATTTTGTTGGGTTTGGTCTTCCTAGGTAAAGTGAGAGGATTAATCATCGCTCATATGCAGATGACACTATACTATGTTGTTCAGCTAACTAAAGGTCAGTGTAGATGATGATGCATGTGCTAAAGACTATGAGATAGTTTCTAGACAAATGATCAATTTGTCCAAGAGTTTTATGTACAGTTCCCCTTCACATATTTAAGGTTCCCCATTTTCTATAGTAGAAAGAAAAAGGACCTCTCTGAGGGGTTACTTAAAAAAAATACGTCCTGGAAGAGCAAACTGTTGACAACATAGGGTAAATACACATTAATTAAGCATGTGTTACTATCTATTCCCATATATCAACTCTCTGCAATGGAACCTCCCCCCCAAGGGGGTAGTGGATCTAATCTGTGAAGTCATAGCAAAATCTTTTTGGGGGTGATTTAGGAGAGACAAGGGGTAAACATTGGGTACCATGGGAAAATCTTTGCTTTCCTTAGGCAGAAGGAGGCATTGGTTTCAGATCATTACATTACATGGTGGATGATCTTTTTGCAAAACTTTGGTGGAAATTCAGGACTTCCACAAATTTCTTGTATAGTTCCTTCTTATGGAACAAATATTGTAAGAGATTGCACCCTATTACAGCTATAGGGGCTAGGGCATCCCATATCTGGAGGAAGTTGATACAGAATAGAGAAAACGTGGATTACAATATTCGGTGGCAGGTTAAAAAAGCAAGGAATTGTAGCTTTTTTTAATAATTGGACCAAATTAAGAGCCCTATACTACATAGAGGTGAACAATCTCTCAAAAGAGGAGGTGGAAGTCAAGGAGTTTATGACTGTTGGTCAATGGAATAGATAGAAGCTCTTCAGTGTACTATCAGATGAAGATATTGTCAATAATATATGTCATGACATTAAACCCCCTTATACTAATAAAGGATGTGATACTGCATGGTGGATGGGGAATCCTAATGTATTTTTTTCTCTAAAATCATCCTGGGAAATGTGAAGCGCCAAAAACAACTAGAATGAGATAGACAAATGCTTGTGGATTAAAGGATTGCCTTTAAGAGTCAATTTTTTGTTTTGAAAAGCATGGAAAGGTAGAGTTGCTACTGATGATAACTTAAGGAGGATGAGGATTAATATTGTCTCTAGATGTTTGTGTTGAAGGCTATGAATAAGAAACAATGACCCATTTATTCCTATAGCACCTATGGCAAAGAAAGTGTGGGCTTTTTTTGCCAACTAGGGAGGAATACAGATGGAGGATAGACAGTTGCACATAGTAATTAAAAAGTGGTGGACAGCAATAGCCAAACTACAATAAGTGTTCCAGGATATTCCACCTTTAGTTTGTTGGGAGCTGTGGAAGAGGAGGAAAAACAAAAAGGAAGGTGGGGACACTAATTTTATCATTATGGTTCACAATATCTAGAAGAGTATCTTCTACATGTTAGAACTTCTAAATTCTAAAGTAAATATGAGGAGATGAAGCTAGGAGGAGTTGTTTGTGGTCCTTAAGGAATACATACCTCAGTTATTTCACCACATTGTCAAGTAGGAACTGCCTCCCAGGGGAACTCAGAAATGTAACACTGATGGCTCTAGTAAAGGTAATCCAGGGCCTAGCTATTATGGTTTATATATAGAAGACCATAATGGGGATTTGTGATTTACCCAAGTAGGGATGCTTGGTCACATGAAAAACATGCAAGTTGAGGCCAATCCCATTCTACAAGCCCTAGCACACAAGAAAAAGGAAGAAGGAGAAGCTAAAATTCTAGAAACAGACTCACTGGTGATGCTTAGGGTGATTAAAGGTCAGATACAAAGTCCTTGGTAAATCATAGACATTGTGGAGGGGATTAAACTACAGGTGCAAGAACAACAAACAATCATCCAACATATCTTCAGGGAAGACAATCAGTTGGCGGATTGCCTAGCTAATAATGTAGAAGAAGAGGAAAAAGATATAGTTTTTGGGGACTATAAATCTCTACCTAAAGTGGGTCGACAGATAATCAACACAAACAAGCAACAATCACCACACTTTGAATTAGAATGAAGAAAATAACAGTTCCACATACTTAATTAGCTTGCTAGTGTTTTTACTAAGATAGCCAGGAAGACAGGTCAGTAAGTGTCTAGAATGCTAACTATATTTACACAAAATAAGCAGACTGCAAACAAAAACAAATGTCTATGGCAAGCTAGATCAAAAAAGTTTAGTAAAGAGTCAATATCAGTGGTTGGTGAACCTGGACCACCACTTGCATCTCCAAAGCCAGAAAGGACTGACCACTATCAAAGGAAGTAATAAGCTCAACCATCTGTGAGAAGAGGTGATACAGAGGAAAGATCAATTGAGGGATGCAAGATGAAATAATAGAAGGGATAGTGGAGATACAAAAATACCTAACTCAGATGAAGCCCAAGGAGGATCTTAAGCAACAGAACAACAAATGAGAGAAGAAATAACACAAGAAGCAGAAGCGGCCATGGCAGAGCTACATATGCAAGAAATTGAAGAGCCATTTTCGAAAAGTGGAAGGGCATAGTAGAAGCTTCCAGGCATTGAATTTAGACTATCTGAAATGGGTCGTATAATGATTAGAAGTCGATGTCTATTTTCTTTTTTGAATTTAGTAAATAGGCCTAATTTTGTAATTTGGATGACATTGTTATTTCATAATGAATAAAATGCTGCACTACACTAAGAAAAAATTAATTAAAACATGATTATTGCCTCTTTTGCAAGCATGTGTATTCATAAATTTTTTTGTGGGATGTTTAGCTTAGCACCAATGATTTGGAGCTCTCCGAGTTATCCCCAAGGGTCTTCTCGTTTTTCTTGAACTATGTTCTAGCATAGGAATGGTAGCCATTACCGAAGTGATAGGGTCGTACTGGTTATACATTGATATGATATTGGAAATCCTTCTAAAATGACTAGGTCATAAGGAAGGTATCCATCCACCACAATGACTAGGTCGTAATGTGTGATGTAGATTACCCTTGGCAAGTAATTTTCTCCTACTAATGGGAGGTCTTTTTTGGACTAATTCATGTAATAGCTCGCATGAGTTTGATTTGTCATTTATAGTGCATCCCCGCTATATATGAGAATTATGGCATTTCATGAATCATGGATTTCATGGCATATTGTTATACTACTTCTCTTTGATATATATATCTCTTTCTATATTATGTGCCCTTTCCATCTAATATTGAATGCAGGTATTATAAGTCATATTCATTGCATGCCGGCATACTTAGTACATTTAAATGTATTAACACATACTTTTTTCATACATGATCTAACTATTTAGGAATCGGAGACTACCTTCATGCACCATTTGACGGCAAGATCAGATTTGAGACATTTATTATGGTGAGTCCTATCTTCTAAGGATGAGCTACCATTCCTTTACCTATGTTGCTTCTATTCATATTATTTACTTTAAGGGTGAGCCCTAGACATGTCTTCGCCCCTGTCCTATCTTACGACTAGAGGCATTATTGGACATCTTGTAGATTCTTTTATGTTTATATACTAAATGTTGTATTTGGAGATTTTGATTATGGATATGGCTATCAATTGGATATTGTTATATGGATTGATTATGTGTATTATGATATGTTTCATGTTATGATGTGAAAGATCATAAGTCCTAAATTGCCACCAAATAATGAATCATACTTACCCGCCTCTTAGTCTTTATGTGTTACATGTTATGTGGATCAATTTTAATCCCTTTCTTATGAAATCCCCATAGCGTAAGTCTTATTTTCCTATCCCTTAGAACTGTATGTTTACTATTCATTTGTGTTTTTGAACCAATGATGTTATATGGATACGTGAGGCTTGTTTGTGGGACTCTTGGGTTTCCATTTGCCATGTCACTCCTAGACCCTAGGTCCAGGTCATGACAAAGATGGTATCAGAGCACTAGGTTTATAAATAATTTTTAAAGTCCAATATGCTGCATCAATTAGAGTCTTACTCATGGGTGTGAAGCACGCCACATCTATGGGTAGGAGCCTACAAGGCATTTTAGGAGATGTTTCACATTTTGATGATTCATATCATGCCATAGTAAATTTCGTATCATTTCCTATCTCCATCCCTACCCACCAAATAAGGAAATTTACTTTTGACCTGTAATGCAATCTAGGCAAGGAAAATATTGTTGCTAATCATATAGATGAGGTTAAACGGGAGTTGGTGAAGGATGCGCGTTATTTGACAAGCTTGCTCCTTCAGATATTCAAAGTATTCTTAGGTTGGACAGTTATTATGGAATGTTTGTTGAAGGTTTCTCATCTATTACATCTCCATTGACCATGTTGACTCAAAATAAGGCCAAGTTTGTATGATCAGATGTGTCAGAGGAGTTTTCAGACTTTGAAAGATCAGCTTACATCAACTCTTGTTTTGTCTTTACTAGATGTCTTAGATGGATTGGTGGTGTACTATGACAATTCTCGGATTGGGTTGGGTTATGCACTTATGCAATATGGTAAGGTGATAGCTTATACATTAAGGTAATTGAAGGTGCATGAGCGTAATTACATGACTCATGATCTTGAGTTAATAGTGGTGGTGTTTGCCTTAAAGATTTGTAGACACTATTTGTATGGGGTGCATGTTGAGGTTTCCACCGACCAAAAGAGTTTGCAATATATGTTCACTCAAGGGGATCTTAACTTGAGACAACGGAGACGGTTGGAACTCCTTAATGACTATGATGTGAGTGTACAATATCATCCCGACAAGGCAAATATTATAGCTGATGCTCTTAGTAGGCTATCTATGGGGAGTGTGAGTCATGTTGATGAAAGAAAGAAAGAGTTGGCAATAGATGTTCATCGTTTAGCTAGATTGGGTATTAGTTTGGATGACTCTAATGATGGTGGTATTCATGTTCAAAATGAGGCCGAATGTGTTTGTGGTTACTGATGTTAAGGCTAAGCAAGATCTACATCCATCATTGGTTGTACTGAAGAGGTTGATTACCAAAAATTAGATAGAGATTTTCTACCAAGAGGGAGATTATGTAATTTGGTACCAAGATCAATTTTGTGTTTAGGACAACAATGGTCTTAGGGAGATGATGATGAGTAAAGCCCATAACTTTCATCCATCCATACATCCAAGATCTAACAAAACATATCGGGACTTGAGAGAAGTGTATTAGTGACATAGTACAGATAGAGACATTGCCAAGATTGTATCTGAATGCTCTAGTTGCCAACAAGGGAAGGTGGAATATCAAAGGCCTGATTGCTTGGACCAAAACATTGAAATCCCCACTTAAAATGAAAGAATGAAAATGTAGGATTTGTGATTGGGTTTCCCCACACTTGAAGCAATTTGACTCTCTATGGGTAGTTTTTGGAAGGATGGCCAAATTAGTTTACTTGTTATCAGCTGAGGTTACTTTCAATGTTGAAGACAATGACACGTTCTATATTTAGGAGTTGGTTTGAGTAGATGGTGTGCCTACTTTTATTATATCGGATTGTGGTACGTAATTTACTTCTCACTTTTGGATAGAATTTCAAAAGGGGTCTTGGTATTAAGGTGAAGTGAAGTACCATTTTTCTTTCTCAATCTGATGGACAAGCCAAAAGGAAAATTTGAACCTTGGAGGACATGTTGGGGACCTGTGTATTTAGATTTCAAAGGAAATTGGGGTGATCATCTACCGCTTATTGAGTTTGCTTACAATGATAACTTTTATGCTAGCATTGATATAACACCGTTTGAAGCTTTGTATGGTAGAAGGTGTAGGTCCATGATGGGATGGTTTGAGTTAGATGAAGTGGCATTGATTGGCCTGTTAGTGTTGGAGGCTATGTAAAGAGTGAAATTTATTAGGGGAAGGTTGAAGATGGCTCAAAGTCACCGAAAATCCTATTCGGATGCTAGGAAGAGCGATCTTGAGTTTTGTGTTAGTGATTGGGTGTATATGAAGGTCTCATCCATGAAATATGTAATGCATTTTTGTAAGAAGGGAAAGTTGAGTCCCCAATATGTAGGTGCTTATGAGATTGTGGAGCAGATTGGGAATGTGGCTTATAGGTTGGATCTGCCTCTTGATTTGAGTTCTATTCACTCGATTTTTCATGTGCTCATGTTGAGGAAATGGATTGGTGATCCTTGTACCATTGTACCTTTGGATAATGTTGAGGTTGAGGGAAACTTGTCTTATGAGGAAGTTTCAAGTGAGATTTTGGATAGGCAAGTGAAGGGGCTTCGCAATAAAAATGTGGCATAGGTTAAGGTGCTTCAAAGAAATCAACATGTGGAGAGTGCTACATGGGAGGCGGAGTTGGACATGATGAAACAATGTCCCTATCCTTTCCAATTTACTCGAGCCTATGGAATTAGGTTCTTTCTATTCCAAGTGATCCTAATTCTTTCACTCTTGTGTTTCATCACATGACATGCATACATATGCAGGAAAATGATTTTTAAAGATGTTTTGAAGGATGTAAAGAAGTTTTGATATAAGTTTTAACGACTTCATGATTTTTAAATGATGAAACATTGTTGTATCTTGTGTTTAGAGGTTTCATATTCTAAGTCAAAACTTTCAATCCTTGTTCTACAACATTTGAGGACGAATGTTCCCAAAGAGGAGATGATATGAGGACTCGGACTTTGTATGACCTTAATGGAGCTTGGAAATTTGGTTTTGAAAATTCTTGACCAAGGTGATGCTTTATGGAAGCCTTCACGGTCTGTGTGATGGTATACAGACCGTTTGGAGGCTCCTTGAAGTGGCCTTTGGCATTGTGTGGGGTGAGTGGGAATGTGGAGTATGAGACCAACACATACCACACATGGACCCCATACAGTTCGTGTTGGACTTCATAGTCCGTGTGGTGGACTGTATGGATAGCCTTGGCCTTGAAAATCAATATTTTGGCCAAGGCATTTCACACATGGACCCTCTCATGGACTGTATAGTCCTTGACAGTCCGTGAGGCCTCCCATATGGGCGTTGGAGTGAAAATTTTCTAAGTATTGGATCACCATCTCGAAACTTTGCCGATAAGAATTTTCAAAGTAAAGCTTCACGAAAGGCCACATAGTCCGTTTGACCTCTCACGGGTCATAAAGCCCTCCGTATAGGTGTTGGCATGCAATTTTTCGATCTATGGAATCTTCAAGCTCAAGCTAAGTTCACTTTCAAGCCCTCAATTCATGCTTATTTATATGGTTTAGGGTCTTCATGGGCCTCCTTCATCATGTCAAGTTCAAAGGAATTCCATTGGCTAAGCATTTCACAAGAATCGATAGAAGGGTCAACGTATCCAGTTTCACCTCATTCCGAGTTCGGATCAAGAAGTTATACCCATTTTTGTAAAATCCTTTTGTGCAGTGTTTTCTTAGATTTTGACAAGATAGTCTCGCAGAGGGTTCATGGTCCATGAGACCTTGTACGAACTGTGAGACCTTCTCATGAACCCCTGGGAAAAAAATTTATTCCGCTTCATTAATGGTTTTCTTTTGTAATTATGCCTCCTCCTAGGGGACTTTTGTGACTTCCTATGCTATCTTAATACCTCCTAATGACCTAAAATCTTCTCCTCTCATTCAAATTCATTCTCACTATTAGAATTATTTCAACTCTCTCTTAAGAACTTTCTCAAAGAATCTTGTGAAGACTAAGCTTGGGAATCAAGGGAAGACTCTTTTCTTCATCAAATTCCTTCTTGAATCTTCTCAATTATCTAAGTCATGTGGGATAGATTCTTGGTCCCTTTCAAACAAGAAAACCCAAACTCTTTTCACTTGAATTTCATGAAATTTTTATTACTTTAAATATGCGTTTTGAATATTATTGATTATTAAACTCAATTGAAGTATATGCTATACTTTATTGTTGATTTTAAGTTAATTTAAGCCCTCATATGTTGAATTACATGAGTATTATGAAGATTTTGCTATGCATGTCCCTTCAAAGTTTGTACTAAGCATTAGTGGTCAATATTATTACTTAAATGACGATTTAATTATGGATTTACTTCACTTTCATCTTGTATTGTTGATTTTAGATTAAATCTCTATTACTTATGTTATTCTCACATCATTCATAGTATATTCATCCATGAATATTGGATTTTATGAAAATAATAAAGTGGGTTAAGCCCAATTATGTTTATGTAAATGATTTTGATAAGATTATGGTTATGACAAGAATGTGATCACATAAATGTCTATCATTATTGGCACTTTGAGAATATTGGATACTTGCACCATATTGTTAAGTGCATGAGTTATTCCTGTGCGTGAAAATATGGATTGAATTGTTATTTAGCTTTTTAGCTCAAGTATGAATGATTATGAAAAATGTTTTGCTTTTAAGCCTAAATGTGTATTGAACTGATTTGAAAAGACTATTGCCTCTTTTGAAAGAATGTATATATAAGCATTCTCATGGTATGTTTCACTTAGCACTGATGGATTGGGGGCGTCAGGGTTATCCCCAAGGGTCCTCTCCCTTTCTTTGAACTATGTGCCAGTGTAAGAATGGTAACCATTTCCAAAATGATGGGGTCATTAGGAATGTATATACATTGATATGATATTGGAAATTCTTCTAAAGTGACTAGGTTGTAAGGAAGGTGTCCATCCACAAAAATGACTGGGCCATAAGGTTTGATGTAGATTACTCTTGACAAGTAATCGTCCTTATCGATAGGAGGTCTCCATCGGACTAATTCATATAATAGCTCACATGAGTTTGATTTTTTGGTTATAGTCTATCCCCACTATATATGAGCATTATGACATTTCATATACAATGGATTTCATGGCATATTGTTACACTGCTTCTCTTTGATATATATATATATATATATATACACACACACACACATCTTTTTATATTATGTGCCCTTGCTATCTAACATTGAATGCAAGTTTGATAAGTCATATGCATTGCATGTCTGCATACTTAGTATATTCAAACGTACTAACACATACTTTTTGCCTACATGATCTAACCATGTAGGAACTATAGACCACCTTTATCCACTGTTTTGATGACTAGATTGAATTTGAGACATTTGTCATAATGAGTCCTATCTTCCAAGGATGACCAACTACTCCTCTATCTATGTTGCTTTCGTTCATGTTATTTACTTTGAGGGTGAGCTTGAGACATGTCTTGGCCCCCGTCCTATCTTATGACTAGAGGCATTATTGGACATCTTATAGATTCTTTTACGTTTATATGCTAAGTGTTATATTCAAAGATTTTTATTATGGATATGGATATCAATTGGATATTATTATGTGAATTGATTATGAGTATTATGACGTGTCTCATGTTCTAATCTGAAAGATCATAAGTCTTGAATTGTCCCTATAGACTGAGTCATACTTATACGCCCCTTGACTTTTATGTGGTACATGTTATGTGAATCCATGTTAATCCCTTTCCCCATGACATCCCCATAGCGCGAGTCCTATTTTCCCATCCTTTATAACTACGTGCTTTCTATTCATATACACTTCCGAATCGATGATGCGGATATGGATACTTGAGGCTTGTTTGGTGACTCTTGGATTTCCAATCGCCATGTCACTCCTAGACCCTAGTTCTGTATTGTGAAAGGCATCCTCATCCAAAAGAACATATTAAACTCTCTTGTTTTACTATGCTTAAAGATGTAAAACCGCTAGTGGGACTTTCATCTGAGATACAACTCTTAGCTTCTTTTTATTTCTATGGGCATCTTTTTATACTTGCTGCTTTTATTGGCATACATAGCTACTCTCTACAACTCTTACTAACTAACCTCTTCTTTTGTAATATTTTGTCCTTAATTTACTATTGTCATCTGTAAGCACCTGGACTTTGCACGACTTCAATGGAGCTTGCAAATTTGGTTTCAGAATGTTTTGGACTAAGGTGACGCTTCATGGAAGTCTTCACGGTTTGTGCGGTGCTTTACACACCATGTGAAGCCTCCTTGAAGTGACCCTTAGCCTTGTGTGGAGTGTGAGGGGTAGCATGGAGTTTGAGAGCAAGGCATACCGCACTTGGACCCCACACGGTCCGTGTGAGGCTATACGATCATGTGGTGGAATATGGCAGCCTTGGGCTTGAGACTCTACAGTTTTGAGCCCACGAAAAGTGGTACAGCCCCTCTTACAGACCGTTTGGTGCTTCAGGATTCATGAGCCCCTTCCGTATGGGTTTCAGAGTGAAAATTTTCTAAGTATTAGATTACTGTCTAGGAACTTCATCATGGAGAATTTTCTATGAGGAGTGGGACGAAGGAGGCACACAGACCGTATGGCTTGATACAGTCCATATCACCTTCCATATGGATGCCCATGTTGAAATTTTCTATGCATGGATTACCGTTCTAGACCTTTATCCAGTGGAATTTTTCTAAGTGTTGGACCACGACCAAGTGTATGGTCTGTATGGTGCCTCATAGGCCGTACCGTCCCTCCCTGATACTTTCACTTCAATTTTTCTACTCATTTTCATTAATGGCATTTTCATAATTACAATATATCCTAGAGGGCTTTTGTGACTTTTTATGCTACCTAAAGACATTCAAATGATCTATTTGTATTCCTCTCATTCAAACTTACTCTTACATTTAGAATTCTCTCAAGTCGCTCTTAAGAACTCTCTCAAAGGGACTCTTGTGAAACTAAGATTGGGAATCAAGGGAAGGTCTCTTCTTCTTCTTTTTCTTCTTCAAATTTCTTCTTGAATCTTATTCGTTAGCTAAGGTATGTAAGATTGATTCTTTATCTCTTTCAACCAAGAAGACCCAAACTCTTTTACACTATTGTCATGAACCAATCTAGGGCCTAGACGTGACATGATACAAGGGGAACTCGAAGGGACCCCAAGGAAACTTCTTAGCGAATCATTACACATACTTGGTCGCGGAAGCAATAAAATAGCAACATAGAAGTAGAAATGGGGATAACCAGGGCTAACATACATCATTCATATCATAACAACATGAGTTGAGAGAGATTTAGAGCTTAGCATAATACACATCGTGTCCAACAACACCTCTAAACCTTTGATAGTTAGCGGGGACCAAGACAAGCTACTGGGCTCACCCTCATAATAATAGCAATAGTTAATCCAAACATACATGACATAATCTAAACATAATCTTGAGAGAAGACAGATATTGTCCCTAGACTTGAGGACTCACCATAAGCTAACTTGAACAATCCATCTAGACACGAGGAGAATCAATAGGGGCTCCAATTCCTACATGGTGATAACATGTAGGCATGAAGTATATGTTTGTACGTTTGAATGTACTAAGTATGTAGGATGCAATGCAACAAGAGATAGGTATCATAGGCAAAATGCATAATCACAAGCAATGAATAGCATACTAACAATACTAACAAATATGCCAAGGTAGGGTTTTAAGACCCTCTTCATGAAACACATAAACATAGCCGGTGCATAAGTCAACCAAACAACTCCACCACTACTCAAATGCTCATTCCTCGTCCAAAAAGGCACTAAGGGATATCACCTACCCTTATCCTCACTTGGAGACAAATCCCAGACCAAAGTCAACCTTAGAGAAGCGTCAACCCCATCATAGTTGACCAAGTGGATTGTCCATCCTTAACCATCATATTACAACCTTACGAGCCCTGCATTTATTGGAAGCATGATATACAAGTATCCAAACAACCCCAAGGCCTCTAACTCTAACTAATTCCTCAAAGCATCACAATACTCAACAAATCCCTTCTACTTCTCTCGGTAGGGCCAAGATAGGAGCGGATACAAGCTTAATCTTCAAGGTTTTAGAAACTCCATTCACACTCATCGGCCCACTGAAACGAGCTTTAATCGGGGTCAACTAATCAATATGAGAAGTAATAGAAAGAAACCTACTCACAACCTCTGGTAATAACCCGCTAAGCCTAAGAAGATTATAATATGCAATGGATTCAAAGGTCTAAGCCTATTTATAATCACCTTCCTTTTACTAGGGTCCACCGTAATACTATCACCTAAAATCACAAGACCTAGGAAGGCAACCTCTTGCAACCAAACTCACATTCCTCCTACTTAGCATACAACTTCCTCCCCTAAACCTTGTAGTACTACCCTCAAATGACTCACATGCACCCCTTCACTTCAGGAGGCAAACAAATCTATCATCACCCAAGCCATCATAAACATAATAAGGTAGGGTCTAATATTCATAAGACTTATAGACATAATCGACGCACTAGACAAACCAAAAGATACTACCCCAAATCAACAATATCAGAAAAGACATTCAAGAGTTCATCTACTACCCAAAATAATTCGAATAAGAATAACACAGGTTCAACATCCCTAACCCCCACAAGACAAAGAATGCAACCCCTTAGAGATCAAACATACCATAGTACAAGAAATGGACCTACCTCTTTGCAACCACTTTACAAGCCCCCACTTAAAGACAAATTTAATAGGGAATCGAAATTTAACTCTACGGCCCTACATTCAATGGGGACACAATACCAACGCAATTAATCCATCCCAAGCATAGCATCACAATCCACCAAACTAAACTTTATAAGTCACAAGGCAAGACCTAATGCAGTATAAACACGGAACAACACCTATGAACCTTCAAACAACAATAGGCCAACCAATGAGATAGACACCAAAGAGAGTTTGGAACACACATAAAACCCACTAGCAACTAAAAGAACAATGAAAGAGATAGTAACACCTGGTCCCATCAATGAAAACACATCAAAGCCAAAGGAAATTTCAACATACCGGTAGCAACATCGGGCACCTCATCCCCTCCTTGAGCCACTTGATCAACATCACCACCTTTACCCTTGTCTAAAGCATAAGGAAAATCTAAAATTTTGCGGCCTATCTCACCACACCCAAAGCATGCACTCGTGTTCCTCCAATATGTACCACCATGTTTCCTCCCATATTTTGGGCATCTAGGATGAATCACCCCATCATCATCTCATTTACTCTCATTGCATTTATGTGGGAATTCCCTTACCTTATGACCCAACTCTCCACAACCATAACAAGCATCGATACCTATCAAGCATGGGCCATTATGACACCTACCACATTTTGGGCACCTAGCATAAGAAACCACACCACCTCTACCTTTGGGACTTTAGAATTTTCCTTGAATACGGGACCTCTTAGCCTCTCTATCTCTCCTCTTATCATTTGAAATCTCAAGAGCATTCACTTGTTATGTGAGATGAGTTGCCCATTTATCGCTATTTTAGCCACTTCCTATAGAGTATTAGAGCATTGACTTGTTGTGTGAGATGAGTTGCCCATTTTATCGCTGTTTTAGCCACTTCCCATAGAGCATTGTGAATCTGTGCATTAATTACATCACCGCCCTGAGTAGCCCGAGACATATCCTAAAATGTACGGTTAGGGATTAGCAATAAACCTTAGGGGACCTAACTTTATCACAAGACGTAGATCACGAAGAATTCAACCATTTCCTAGAGTGCCTCATAGCCTCCCATTCATACTCGTAGCGCTCTTCACAATCATGAATAGGACTCTAATCAACACGGTGTGTGAGACTCCGAGGATCTAACAACCTAGTACTCTCTTAGCGCATCATTACACATGCTTGATCGCAAAAGCAATAATATAGCAACATATAAATAGAAATACGGGTAACTGGGGCTAAGGGACATCATTCATACCATAACAACATGAGCCAAAAGAGAGTCTGAGCTCATAGAATAATGCATATCGTGACCAACAACATCTTTAAATCTTAGATACTTAATAAGGGCCAAAACAAGCAACCGGGCTCACCCTCATAATAATGGCAATAGGTAATCCAAACATAAAAGACATAATCTAAGCATAAGCTTGAGAGAAGATAGATATTGTATCCGAAATTGAGGACTCACCATAAGCTAACTTGAACAATTCGTCTAGCCATGAGGAGATTCAATAGGAGCTCCGATTTTTACATTGTGATATCATGTAGGCATAGAGTATGCGTTAGTACATTTGAATGTATTAAGTATGTAGAATGCAATGCAATAAGAGATAGGAATCATAGGAAAAATGCGTAATCATAAGCAATGAAAAATATACTAACAATATGACATGTATGAATGATGGTTAAAGCAAAACCATGCTTATATAGAAGTGACCACTATAGTGCAATCCAAGGTCTTCCACCTCCTTGGAGAGGCGCATGAGGTACAAACCCCTTTATAACGTTGGTGGAGTACATACCCCCAATAAGGTTGATGGAGTACAAACCCCCAACAAGGTCGATGAATATAAAATACCAACAAGGTTGCATGGGCTTACCACCTCTTGAGCGAGGCGATTGAGCTACAAACCCCTCAACAAATTAAATGAACCCAAAAAAAGTCTGAAAATGTACCTCAAAATGTCCAGAATTTTAAATTTTTTATATTTCAAAATCCATGCATGATATCAAAAATCAAACTTCATATTCTTGTTCAGGGGGTCAAAAGTATGGGGGTAAAGGTCTAACCCCTATTTAAGAGTGAAATATTAGCAATTATAAAATTTCAAAGTGCGAATTCTAGTGAGCTTTCCGCATCGTTTCCGCAATGCACACATATGTTATCTTGGGGATATTTTTTTTGTTTGGTCCAAAACTTCTAAGTCTTGGGCCTAAGTGTTTCCAAACGTATTTTTTACCTATACACCTATGTTATCTTGGGGTTGTTTTTTTAGTTCGGTCCAAGGCTTCTAAGTCTTGGGCCTAAGAGTTCCCAAATGTGTTTTTACCTATACTTAGTCATATTTCACCCTCAGATCATCTTAAACATTCCACAATAATCAGTCAAACACAGCCATATTTTTCACACATAAATTCAATTCTCAAACCCTAGTCCGAAATAAAGGTTTTCCTTCGAGGTTCTTCTTCAAGCTTCAAGTCTCCATCTCCAATCTTCACCAAGTTCATATCCAAGCTAATGTATGTGGGTTTTCTTCACCCATGATACCCAATCCTCCTTTCTCTCAATTACATGATTTAATGTTGATTTACAAATGGGTCTTGCATATTATGAAATTCACTCCACACTGTGAAGAATCTATGTGCAATTGTGATGGTTTTGCTATGTTTTGAACTATAAATCTTAGAACATTTGGAAGATTTGAGGTGGGGTTTTGATGTATATTACTTGAGGGTGTTGCAAGATGTTTATTTATGGTTTTACAATGGACTTTATTGCATTATTTCACTCTTGAATTGCATGGTTTTATACTAGCACTACACATCCTCTAAATATCCGGATGTGGTTTCTTGAGTAATTGAAGGTCCAAAGCTTCATATATGATATGAATGACTATATGATATGAAATGAGATAGTTTATATGATATATTCTATATAAAGTGTTGCATTAGACCATGCTTAATCCGGCTAACCTAGTGAGGGGTTAATATCTCAAACACCAGGATGGTAGGTGAGATTGTCACTAACCTAGTTGAGGAGTTCATACCTTGCATACCAGGGTGATGGGTGAAATAATTACTAATCTAGTTGAGGGTTTTGTACCTCATATACCAAGGTGATGGGTGAGAACATTATTAACCTTCCAAGGGGTTTATACTTAGAAGTCTAGCTTGGTCTCTTCTACACATATGATATCGTATATAAGCATGAGTTACTTTAGCATATTTTATGTAAGCACTAATCATACATGTCATATTGTTATATTATGCCTATTGCATATTGTTATGCATTTTGATTATGATGCCTATCTCTTGTTGTATCGCATCCTACATACTTAGTACATTCAAACGTACTAATGCATACTCTAGCATACATGATATCACCATGTAGGAATCGGAGCACAAGTTGATCGTCCTCCTCCTCCACGTGGCTAGTTCGGTACTACTCAAGCTAGTTGGTGACTCCTCCATTTGGGGGACCTTAGTCTATGTTTCTCTTATTATATATTGAAACGCTCTTCTTTATTTTCTAATTTGACTATGAGGGTGAGCCTGGTTGCTTTGTATTGGCCCCCACTCTTATCTATGTGTTAGAGGTCTTTGTTAGACATGTCATGTATCTATGATATGAGCTTTGACTCTTTGTCTCTTGATTATGATGTTATGCAAGCTTTCCCCTTAGCCCCTTTAGCCCTATTCTTACTCTGTATGTCTTTTATATACTTCCGCGACCAATGATGTATAATGATAAGTTAAGAGGCTTGTTTGGGATCCTTCAGGTTCCCCATTCGCTATGTCACATCTAGGCCCTAGGCTTGGGTCATGACAAACTTGGTATCAGAGCACTAGTTTGATAGATCCTCAGAGTCCAACACACCATGTCGATTAGAGTCCTATTCATGGTTGTGAAGCATGCCATGGCTATGAATAGGAAGCTATGAGACATTTTAAGAAATGTTTCCCTTCTTCATGTTCTATGTCGTGCTATGGAGTTGTAGTGAGTTTTTCCCCCTAACGATTGTTCTTTGTTATGC
This sequence comes from Solanum clarkiae, assembly GCA_011800125.2. NCBI lineage: Eukaryota > Viridiplantae > Streptophyta > Magnoliopsida > Solanales > Solanaceae > Solanum > Solanum clarkiae. The sequence continues at coordinate 5,976 of JAABOM020017511.1, read as the reverse complement.
TAGATCATGCCAAACACTAGAGGAAGAAGGACCCAAACTCCTGAAGAGCAACCTACCAATGGTGAGCTTCGAGATGCTCTCACTATGCTTGCCGAAATTGTGGCCAACCAAGTTAATCAAGGGGCCTAAGCCCCTCAAGCTACTACCCTGGGATCTAGGGTAAGGGACTTCATCAGGATGAATCCTCCGGTGTTCTATGGATCAAAGGTGGATGAAGATCCACAAAAGTTCATCGATGATGTCTATAAAATTTTGAATATCATAGGTGTTGGCCGAATGAATAGGTGGAGCTGGCAGCCTACCAACTCAAAGAGCTAGCCTAAATATTGTATGACCAATGGAAGGGGGAGAAGGGAAATGGTTATATGGTGCTTTGGGAGGAGTTCAAATTGGCTTTCCTTAATCGGTTTTTCTCTCTTGAGCTTAGGAAAGCTAAGTTGGTAGAGTTTATGTACTTGAAGTAAGGTGCAATAACTCTAAGGGAGTATGCCCTCAAGTTCAATCAACTTTCTAAGTATTCTCCTTATTTGGTGGCTGATTCTAGATTTAGGATGAATAAGTTTGTGATGGGAGTCTCTGACTTGGTGAGTGAAGAATGTCGGTCCGTCTTGCTAATAGTGACATGGACTTGTCTCGGTTGATGACATATGCCGAGAAAATAGAGGAAGAAAAGTTGAGGAAGAGGAGAGGCTATGAGGCCAAGAGAGCCTATTTTGAGGGTAAATTCGAAAAGGAAGGTTGGCTCCATCAAGACCAAGGGTCTACTCATGCTACTAATAGGAGGTTTGACAACTTCCCTAGGCCTTAAGGTGTTGGTGGTGTGACTCCTATTGGTGTGTGTCCTAAATATGGAGGGGGCCAGGTTGGAAAGGTTCTAATGCATGCTATGAATATAGGGAGTTGAGTCACAAGAATATGGATTGTCCAAAGAACCGTGGCAAGGGCCGGGGTGCAAATTTGTTTCCATTGGGTAGGGGTGGTCATCAAGGTAGTGCCCCAAGGCATAATCGATTTAATGCTCTACATGAGAGGCAAGGGGTTGGTGAGGTTTCCGACGTCGTTACTGGTATGTTGAAAATCTTTGACTTTGATGTATTTGCTTTGATTGATCCGGGTGCCCCTCTTTCCTTTTTTACCCCTTTGTTGCTAAAAAATTCCATGTTGACCCCGAGTTCTTACATGAGTCATCTGAAATGTCTACTCCTATTGGTGCATCTATTGTTGCTAGGAAAGTTTATGGAAGTTATCCTATTTGCATCTTGCATAAAGTGTTTCCTTGTGATCTTGTTGAGTTAGACATGGTCGATTTTGATGTCATTCTTGGGATGGATTAGTTGCATGCCTACTATGCTTCTATTGATTTTAGAACCCGTACGGTCAAATTTCAATTCACAAATGAAACCGTCCTTGAGTGGGAAAATAAAGATGTGGTGGTCAAGGGTAGATTTATCTCTCGCATTAAAGCCCATAATTTGATCACTAATGGGTGTCTTTACCATCTTTTGAGGGTTAGGGATGTAGAGTCTAAAGTCCTTCCCGTAGAGTCAGTGCTGGTTGTAAATGAGTTTCTTGATGTCTTCTCAAATGACCTTCCTAGTGATCCTCCCAAAAGGGAAATAGACTTTGGCATAGACCTCCTCCTTGGTACTCAACCGATTTTTTTTCCCCTTACCGTATTGCCCCAGTGGAGTTGAAGGAGTTGAAGGAACAATTGAGGGACTTGTTGGAGAAGGGATTTATTAGACCTAGCCAATCACCTTGGGGTGCTCCAGTGTTATTTGTGAAAAAGAAGGATGGGTCTCTTAGGATGTGTATTGACTACCGGCAACTCAATAGGGTCACCATTAAGAATAGGTATCCTCTTCCAAGGATTGATGACTTGTTTGACCAATTACAAGGGGCTAGCCATTTCTCTAAGATTGATCTTCGGTCTGGGTATCATCAAGTGAAGACGAAAGAGTGTGATATTCCCAAGACGGCTTTCTGGACTAGATATGGGCATTATGAGTTTGTTGTGATGTCTTTTGGATTGACCAATGCACCGACCATCTTTATGGACCTAATGGGTAGGATTTGTAAACCCTACCTTGATTCCTTTGTTGTGGTCTTCATTGATGACATTTTGATCCATTCTAATGGTGAGGAGGAGCATAGGGCTCATTTGAGTGTTGTGTTATAACGATTGAGGGAGAAGAAATTGATGCTAAATATGAAAAGTGTAAATTATGGTTGAAAGATGTGGCTTTCCTAGGGCATGTGATGTCAGGGGATGGTATAAAGGTGGATCCTAAGAAGACCAATGTGATTAGAAATTGGCCTAGACCATCGACCCTATCAGATATTAGGAGTTTCTTGGGCTTAGCGGGATACTATTGGAAGTTTGTGAATGAGTTCTCTTCTATTGCTTCCCTTATGATAAAATTGACTCAAAAGAAGGACAAGTTTGTGTGGTCCGATGAATGTGAAAGGAGTTTCCAAACATTAAAAGACAAGCTTGTGTCCGCTTCTATATTGTCACTACCGGATGGCATTGAGGGATTTGTGGTCTATTGTGATGCTTCCCGAGTTTGTTTGGGTTGTGTGTTGATGCAAAATGGTAAGGTAATAGCTTATGCTTCTAGACAACTCAAAGTACATGAAAGGAACTACCCTTCCCATGATCTACAATTAGCCACCGTTGTATTCGAATTAAATATTTAGCGTCACTACTTGTATGGGGTGCATGTTGATGTGTTCATCAATGATAAGAGCCTCCAATATGTATTCACTCAAGAAGATCTCAACTTAAGGCAAAGGAGATAGTAAGAACTTCTTAAGGACTATGATATGAGTGTAAATTATCATTCGGGTAAGGCAAATGTGGGGGCGGATGCCTTGAGTAGGGTGTCCATGGGTAGCCTAATACATGTTGATGGTGGTGATAAGGAACTGGCTAGGGAGGTGTATCGGTTGGCTAGATTGAGAGTGAGGTTGGAAGTGGATGGTAATTGTGGTGTGGTTGTTGTTGATGGTTCTAAGACTTCTTTGGTTGATGAGGTGATGGAAAAATAAGACCTTGATCCCTCCTTGTTAGAATTGAAGGCCTTGGTGAAAGAGTGCAAGGTGGAGGTTTTCTCCCAAGTGGGAGATGGTACCCTTAGGTACCAAGGTAGGTTATGTGTACCGTGTGTTGATGGTTTGGTTGAAAAGATCCTTTATGAGGCCCACAACTCTTCTTATTCTATCCATCTTGGCTCCACCAAAATGTATAGAGACTTGAGGGATGTGTATTGGTGGGGAGGAATAAAGAGGGACATTGCCAAATTCGTTTTCGATTATCATAATTGTCAACAAGTCAAACCCGAACATCAAAGGTCGGGTGGCCTAACCCAAGACATTGAGGTTCCTACTTGGAAGTGGGAAGAGATAAATATGGATTTTGTGGTTAGGTTGCCCAAGACTAGAAAGGGTTTTGATTCTATTTGGGTTGTGGTTGATAGAATGACAAAATCAGCTCACCTTTTCCCGATTAAGACCACATTTTGGGTTGAAGATTATGCAAACTTGTACATTCATGACTTGGTAAGGTTGCATGGGTTTTTTTTGTCCATCATATCAGATCGTGGGGCGCAATTCTCTTCACACTTTTGGAGATCCTTTCAAAGGGGTCTTGGTACTAGAGTTAAGCTTTCTACGGCCTTCCACCCTCAAATGGATGGCCAAGCCGAGAGGACCATACAAACTCTTGATGATATGCTTAGAGCATGTGTGTTGGAGCTTAAAGGTAGTTGGGCTAATCATCTTCCATTGATTGAGTTTGCCTAAAACAATAGCTATCATTCTAGTATCGGTATGACTCTTTTTTAGGCTCTCTATGGGAGACGTTGTAGGTCACCGGTCGGATGGTTTGAGGTTGGTGAGATAGCTTTGTTGGGACTACATCTGGTTATGGAGGCTTTTGAAAGTTTAGGATGATAAGGGAAAGGTTGAAGACAGCCCAAAGTCATCAAAAATCCTATGTCGATGTGAGAAGAAGAGACCTTGAATTCAAAGTTGGTGATTGGGTCTACCTAAAGGTTTCACCCATGAAGGGAGTGGTCCATTTTCGTAAGAAGGGCAAGTTGAGACCTAGGTATGTTGGTCCTTATGAGGTCATGGGGAGGGTTGGCAAGGTATCTGATAAGTTGAGGTTGCCTAGTGAGATGGAATTGGTTCATCCGGAGTTCCATGTGTCCATATTGAGGAAATGTGTGGGTGATCCGAATGCCATTATACCTCTTGATTTTGTGGGTGTTGTTGAGGATAATTTGACTTATGAAGAGGTTCCGATTCAAATTTCGGATAGGCAAGTGAAGAGGTTGAGAAACAAAGAGGTGGCTTCCGCTAAGGTCCTTTGGAGGAACCAAGAAGTTGAGAGTGTTACTTGGGAGGCCGAAACGGACATGCAAAAATGATATCCTTACCTTTTCCACTCCATTCAAGCCTAAGGTATTGATCTAATGTCACGCCCCAAAGTCCCCTAGGGCGGACCGGCACCCATCGCTGATAAGGCTCGAGAGAACCAACCTGTAACTATATGCATTCTATACGTATTATAAGGGGTTTCTACATTTGACATGCCTTTAAGAAGATGAATAGTGATAACAAGACGAAAGGAAATACATATGACTAGGCCCTTGGGGCCACGCTGTTTAAAGTGCGAGACATGACTTCACTGTGCTTTACATAATCTATAAAGCCTTTAAATAGAGAGAAACATCTGATAAAGGTCGGGACATGCCCCGCCTCCACTAACTATATAATATAAACATATAAGCTCTAGACATGCAAAGCTCCGAAGCAACCTGAAGCTTGATAACCACAGCTGAACGTCCTGTACTCCTACTGGAGAGATCTACTATCACCTGTACCTGCAGCATGAAATGCAGGTCCCCCGTAAGGGACGTCAGTATAATGTACTGAGTATGTAAGGCAGTATATACTGTATATAAAGTAATAACTCAAATAAAACCATGCATCTGTAGAAGATCAGGGACCACCCTTAGTTATACTGTGGAATCATGTACTTTATGTTCTTTATATCACTTTACCTTTACTGTAAAATCTGTACTGTAAAATCTATGCACAGCTCTAACAAATTAACCAACTGATCAGTGGTGAAACTGTATCGGGTTCGTCCCGGGCTAGGTTATACTCAACCCCTCGGGCTACCCCCCCCATTGATAGGATCGTCCCCTGGCTAGGTTATACTAAACCCCTCGGGGCTACCACCTACCGAAAACTGTATACTTTATCTTTCAATTACCTTTGACATGATTCTTTTGGTGGCCGTAATATTAGAGCCGTAGGACTGTATATTAGCATGTGACATTCATATAAGACAATATGACAAATAAAAGAGTACGTTGGATAAACAATGAAATGCATATGAAATGGAACAACTTGTGAACTTTATTTCGAAACGAGAACTCAGGTAACTTGGTATTCAAGCGTGTATGAAGTTTTAAAGGTGACTATGTATGGAATCATATGAAAATGTACAAGAATGGATACATGGTTAATAGTTATGTCAGAGTTGGTGAATGCCTTTATATACTAAGGAGAGATCTATATTTCATGCCAAGTGATACGAAATCAAGTAACCTTACATACCTCGTCGTCGGACCTCTGTACTATCTCAAAACAACCTTTCCTTCCTTCAAACAATTATATACAACATAGTAGGTGATAAAACTAGTATTAGCAGCCAATATACACACCTTGGCATCCTAATCACATAAGAAAATAATACATGGGTAGCAAGCGGGTGTTATAAACCCGGGCACATTCTTTTAACCTTTCCGCCCCTATTCGTATTCTCTAATACACATTAGCATGTACATATCATGTACAGCCTATGTTAAGTCCATAACAGCCTTATAACAGCCCACAAAGCACAACACATCACAATTCCACGCAATCTAAAAACGGACAGCATAACGTTACCTTTCCTCGCTA
>JAABOM020017491.1:0-18825 GCA_011800125.2 Solanum clarkiae | reverse complement strand
TATATATGTATGTATATATGTATATATATTAAGTATTCATTCTAACTCTGAATTATTTTTGTAATATGCAGCAAGAGTACGAGCGATACCTTTGTTAGCTTGGAGATGATGTCGAACGTATGCTTGAGCTTTCCTAACAAATTTGGATTAAGAATGTCGTCGGAGGGAGCCATAAAGGTTGGATATATGGGATGGACTCTAGGAATGACATATGGAGAATCCAATTAAGTTTAGAAGGCATTGGATCATCGAGACAGGCCAAGGCCCTTTATCAGGTTTAGTTGGCTGCCATGTCTCAAAAAATACAAGAACTTTCAAATACATTCGTAGCTTCAGAGGCAAGGAGGGTTGAGCAACAAAAAAAAGTGGTACAAGTCAAAGAACAATTGCTCAACCTCACGCGTAGGCCTGTAACACATCCTTTCGATCCCGAATATGATAATGAAGATGATGAGTTTGTTGAAAATAGTCCCAAAGTTCCTTTTGGACAATTTAGTTATGTTTGGACACTTTAGTTATTTTTGAATAATTTGATGAACCTTATGTTGGTTTAAAAAGTTATAATTGTTGGATTTTATTCATTTTTAATGTTTGATTTTAATTGGTGTTATGTATTTTGTTATTGAACATGTTCTTGCTGCTATTGGATTGCTTATTTTGATTGAAATTGAATTTTTTTTAAAATTACAGGTGGGTAGCAGAAACTACAGATTTCTGCTGTTAAAACATACAGAAAAAGCGACAGACTGTGTCCCTATATCCGTCCCTTTTCTGGAATTTTTTTAAAAAATTTCCAGGAAAGTGACAGACAGGGCCCATATGTCTGTTACTTTTTACAATCTATTTATAATTTATTTTTGCATACTCTAATGGACAGGGACCCCATGTCCGTCGCTTTATTAATTTTTTTAAAAAATAATTTTTTAAAGATACAATGGACAGGAACCCCAAGTCTGTCGCCTCTTTAAATTTTTTCAAAGATAATTTTTTAAATATGCGATAAACAGTGACGCTATGTTTATCGCTTTTTTTTAAAAAAAAAATTATTGAAAAAGCAACAAAAAACGTAAAGCGATGCAATCCATCAATTTTAAAGCAATGCAATACATTGCTTTTCGAAAATCATCGACCAAAAATGCAGCGGATTCGACTGTATCGCTTTTTCGTCGATTTTGGCAAAAAAATGACGCAGTCCATTGCTTTTGCCCATCGCTTTTCAGGCAGTTGTTAGTAATTACATGACCAAGAAAAGTTACTTCACCAAACCAAAACTCACATTTTCTAAACTTGGCAAATAATTTCTTCTCCCTCAAAGTTTGGAGAACCAACCTTAAATGGTTCATATGCTCTTGTTCACTTCGGGAATAAGTAAGAATATCATCAATGAAAACTACCACAAATGTTTCAAGTAATGTCTTAAACACCCGATTTATGAGATCTATAAACACAGCAGGAGCATTAGTTAACCCGAAGGACATTACCACGATCTCAAAGTGCTCATATCTAGTCCGGAAAGCTATCTTAGGAATATCACTTTCCCTTACCCTCAACTAATGATAAGGGAAAGGAAGATCAACTTTAAGAAATGAGTAGCCCTTTGAAATTGGTCAAACAAGTCATTAATCCTTGAAAACAGATACTTTTTCTTTATAGTCACCTTATACGATTGTCGATAATCTATGCACATACAAAGTGACCCATTCTTGTCCCTTTCAAACAAAGTGGGTGCACTCCAAGGTGATATACTTGGCCTAATGAAGCCCTTCTCGAACAAATCTTTCAACTGGTCCTTCAAATCCTTCAATTTAGCCGGAGCCATATAGTAAGTAGGTATGGAAATAGGTTGAGTATGAGGAAAAAGATCCATTCCAAAGTCTACTTCCCTTTCGAGAGGAATCCTAGGAATATCTTTGAGAAAGACACCCAAAAACTCATTAACCACCAGGACCGACTCAAGAGTAGGTAACTTAGACTCCACATTTCGAACCCTCACTATCTGATATATATACCCCTGAGAGATTATTTTTCGGGCTTTGAGATAAGAGACAAGCTGACCTTTAAAAGTGGAGTCACTACCCTTCCATTCAAGAATGGGCTCATTAGGAAATTGAAACTTGACTTTTAGGGTTTTACAGTCAATAGAGGCATAAGAAGCATGCACCCAATCCTCAACAAGATCACATAGAAGGACCTTTTGCAAGATCAAGATATGACAACCCCAATAGAACCTTTGGGAAACACTAGTTTCACCTACGATGAATGTATACCGAGAATGGCTCCCTTAGAATCTCAAGATCAAACTAAACTTAACAGACAAAAGAAGAGTCACAAAAGATAAATTAGCACGCGGATCAAGCAAAGCGTATGCATCAAAATCAAAGGCTTTTAACGTATGAGGCACCACATCTATAGTCTCTTCCACCTCCTGCCTAGCATGTAAAACATAGAACCTATTATTGTGAGGATCACTACCTTGTGGAACCTTTGGTTGACCTTGACTACCCAAAACCATTGGTTTTGACCCTTCTTTGGAGACATAGAACAATCAACAAGCTGGTGGCCCATTTTACCACACCCATAGGAAGCACTTGTATCTCTCGGGCATAATATTCAGGTGATTTCTTCCACACTTGTCACATCTTGAACAGATTGATCCATCTCCAATTTGTGCCTGACAGGAGGCCTCTATCATTGGCAACCCTTGGATTGAACCTTGGCCCTGTTGGAAGTGACCACTGCCACCACCACTCTTAGAATTTGAGAACCCATTATTATAATGGGCTCTATTAGAATCCTTTATTCTCCTTTCCTTGAGCTTCTCCTCTTTAATCTATTCAGCAAAGGTCATAAGTCTAGAAATTTCCCTCTCTCAAATAAGCATGGTCGTACGATACTCTTTCACAACCAAGTCATAAATCTCCAAAATAAACTAGTGCATTCTTGCATAGGGTCAGCCACAAGCATAAGAACATACTTTGAGAACTATTAAATTTGATAGAATACTCCCTCACACTCATTCCACCCTATTTAAGGTTGATAAATTCCATCAATTAGGCCTCCTAAGCTCAAGAGGAAAGAAACGGTTTAGAAAAGCAAACTTGAACTCTTCCCAATCAACTCTATCATCTCCTGCTCTCTCAACCAACCATTGGGTCTACCTCACTTAGACCACTCCTTTCAACTAATAAGAAGCCAACTCTGCTTTCTCTTCTGAAGTTACCCTCATAACAGTTAGCACCTTGGAGATTTCATCTATAAATTCATGGGCATCCTTAGCAGCTTTTGAACCACAAAATTTCAAAGGATTCATCCGGGTAAAGTCTCTCACTCTAGCAGCCAGAGTCGGATCACGAGGAGGAGGGATGACCTATCTATCCTAGCTGGTCATAGTATTAGATAACATGGCAAAAGCAGTTCAGAACTCATCTTCAGCAACTGCTCACCCGTGGGCTCTTGAGGAACTTGGTCCTCATCAACTAAGGTCTATCTTGTTAAAGGGGCTCTTCTTGGAGGAATCCTATGTAAGGAAATCAAAGACATCATCAAAGTTAGGAAACCTCAAGAAACATTCCATAGCATGACATAAACAATAAAAAAGTGAGACATATCCTAAAATGCCTCAGAGCTTCCAACTCATAGGTATGGTGCACTTCACCCCACGAATAATGATATGCTTGTTGTGACATGTTGGACTCCAAGAAGCATTTTAAAACCTTAGTACTCTGATACCAAGCTTTTCATGACCCAATCCTAGGGATTAGGAGTGACATGGCGAATAGGAACCCAAAAATTTCCAAACAAGCCTCATAGCATCATAAATACACCATCAGTTCGGAAGCATAATTTAAGCATTATTAAGTGATAATAAGGGATACGGGTATATGAATCAAGCTATGGGATAAGGAATATGGGACTCATTGTCACACAATTTTAACACATAAGTGTAATGGATGGGAATTCGAGACTCAAGCTATAGGGATAGGGAACATGGGACTTGTCATCACATATTCAACATCAACAAGCAAATTCTAAGGAGTAGGTTCATATGAATCACAATATGGGAGTGGGGACTTAGGAACTTCATCATCTTATCATCATATCATAGAATCATCATAACATAAGACATACGCATAGCCTCTATAAGCATTAAATATAACAAGGTTATACATAGAGTTTACATGACGTCCAACAACAATGCCTCTAAGTCATAGATAGGACGGGGACCAAGATATGTCCCAAGCTCACCCTTAAAGTAAAAGACATTAAATGCCATGATATAAAATAGACAAATAGAAGGTGAGTTATGTCCTTGGAATAAAGCACTCACCATAAGTAATTTTTACAAATTGAATCTAGTTATGAAGAGGTGGATGAGGATAGTCTCTGGAACCTACATGGTTAGATCATGTAGGTAAAAAAATATATGTGTTAGTATGCTTGAATATACTAAGTATGCGGGCAGGCAATGCTTATGAACATGATAAACCTGCAACTTAATATTAGATGGTAACGGCACATATATATAGAATGAAGTATGTAGGAAAGAATTTCATAACACTATGCCTTCAATCCATGATGCATGAATGCAATAATACTTAAATATAGTGGGGATGCGACCTCAATTTACATGTAATATCATGCGAGCTATTATATAGAATTTTGATATTGCCTCTACACTAGAGAAAGAGTAGACTACTTACCAAAGGTAGCCTATATCCACAGCTTATAGTCTCCCTTTTTGATGTGGTGGGACGTACATCATCATCATCCCTTAAGGGGCATGAGCATGAAACTACAGCGGCGTGTAGTTATGAGAAAGTAAGTTTTATATAAGGACCATTGGGGATAGTCCCCCACGTCCAATCTCATTCGGTGCTAAGTCATCGTCCTATGGGAATATATATATATATATATACAGGCTTGAGATAAGAACATAAGTCTTTTCAAATCGAAATCATGCATATTTGGGCTTACAACTCAAAATATTCTTTATAAACATGCATACTTGGGCTTAAAAAGTCAAATCAAATCACAGTCATACATGCTTGGGCTCAAAAGGCTAAATCATATTTCATTTCACACTTTCATGCATTAGAATAACTTATTCATACATGTACATAGTAATGTAAAACACTCATGTGGCTCTTGAGTCATATCATAGACATTATGTAATCACATTCTTTTCATAACCATACTTGTCTTGAAAACATAGTTATAATCATAATTGGGTCTTGACCCACATCGTAAATCTCATGAAAATACTTGTTGATACATGCATATGCCATGAGGATTGCAGTAGTAGCATGAATACTTAGAATTCATAATTAAAACATCATAATTAGATGAAATCATACTAAATTTATAAAGAAATCAACAATTGAAACATACTTGAAATTACACACGCATAAATTTATAACTTAAAGGAAGATGCATTCTTCAATTCTCATAAAACATCCATGTAAATCAATATAATAAGACTTAAATCATATTAAAACCATCAATTGAACTCAACCCATAACTCAATTTCATCAAATTGAAGCTAAGTAAGAGACTCATTTGCAATTCATACTTAGAAATTATAAATTTCATTAAATAGATTTTGGAGCATCATGATTTAAAGGGAATCAAGAATAAATCCACATATACTTTGAAAAAATTAGGAAGGATGAGATGAATTAGGCTTGAGATTGAAGCAACTTTGAATTCCCCAACTTGAATATTTAAAGCTTGACTTGGATAGAGTTTCTAGAGTCTAAGTGTTTGAATTGAAAATGAAGTGTATTGAATGAATATAGGCATATTTAGGGGTCTTAAGATAGGCATAAAATCATAAAAGTCTTTGGAATTGAACTAAATTACCATACGACTCTTAATGAAATGGAACAAAAAATAAACTCAGAACCCTACACAATGTTTCGTAGGTCGTGAAGCCTATCGTGAAGGGTCCAAGATCTGAGATGGTGATTTCATACTTAGAAATATTTCGCCAAGGTCCCCTCCACGTTTACCACTATGGTTCATGGTGCCCTTCGTGTGGGTGCCCATGGTGGCACCATAAGTCAAGACAGTGGCATTCAAGCGTGAGGTCTGCTCCCACGAGGGCCACTTAATCATGCACACTTCAATAATCCAAAACAAGCCATGAAAATGGCCAAGGGCCACTCCAAGGACACCTCCATAGATTGTGGACCTTTCCACTACTCATCGAGGTGGCCTTGAAAGGGCACCTTCGTTAAAAGTCATTGGAAACTAAATTTCTAGCATCGTTAAGGACTTCCAAGGCCTGGGTCCTTATAGTTATGTAAGAATATATTTGGATTTAAGAAAAATCTCAAGAAAACATTTAAGGAACTCTCAAATCATTCATAATTTGATAAATCCTAGCCATTTGGCATATGGAAAAACATAATCCATGGTTTTGTTAGCGTTACATACTTGAAAGATATAAATTTTGAAGGAACTTTGAAGGATTCACTAGATTCTCTTGAAACCCTAGCTTTTCTCATCTTGAATCCTTGTTCTAAGTCTTGAGAATGTATTTGAGAGTAATGAGGTTGAATGATCATATTAGGGACTTAATTAGCTGTAAAACCATTGAGTTTATGCTTTAAAAGAGTGAGAAAATACTAAAACATAATCCTTCTTAAAAAGCCACCAGGTCATCTATGAGGTAATCCACGGTCCATAAAAGTTTCTATGATCCGTAGAAGCCCATTCGTAGAAACTAGGGTTGATTTTGGATCCCTTGAACTCTTTCTATGGTCCCAAACTACGACCTGTTATTAGGTTCTTAGAGTTTGGGATCCAAAAACTAACTTGGGGACACATTTCATGTGACTGAGTTTATGGGTCATCAAGCCATCTACAAGCCATAATTCAAGGTTCATGGATGGTGCCGAAAAACTCTGCTCGACAAGGATTCACTAAAATGGTCATAACGTTTTACTCCAAACTCCAAATGAGAAAATCTTGGTGATGTTGGAAAGAGGATTCATAGACCTTTAATTTTATAGTTTGTGGACTACCTAACTCTTTATATTCTTGGTGATATAGTCATTTAAAGTTGATCTTTCTATGAACTCAAAACTTGGGAGATAGAAATTCTTTAGACTTGACTTGATGTAAAAGATCCTTTATTACCCTAGACCACATCTAATACGCGTTAAATATGTAGGAATTGACCTTGATATATATGTATACAAAACGTAGAGGTTTGTGGTCACCTAGCTTTTATAAAATCATACCCAATCAGTAAGGAATCTTTTAACTTAACTTCCCACTAGAGGATTTTTATGACCTTAACTCATCTCCAAATCTATTTCGATACTAAAGGATTGACTTTAAAAGCTATGCTCAATTAAGAATCATTTGGTATAACCGTATGCATATATAAAGGATAGCTCGATCTTAACTAAAAAAAATTTAGGGTGTTACATTATGACCTTTTAAAAAAGTCACAACTTTTTAGAAGAGTCACATCCTTTTGAAAAAGTTATGACCCTTTCGAAAAGTCACGACTTTTCAGAAAAATCACAACCCTTCATTTCTATTCGCACTTTTAAAAACTAAACAAGGTCTCGAGTAGAAGTTAAGGTTTAAATGAATGGGTAAAGGCTTATTTTGCACAATTACTGATGTATCATTAAGACGTTAGTATAAATTGTTTCATTATAACTTAAATGTTGTAATCTTGATGAGATAATTTTGATGGACATTATTTTGCCACACATAACCACAAACTATAAGGGTGAACAAAACCAAGTCGAAAATCAAACTAAACTGCAAATCAAGTGATCTCGAGAAAAAAAAATCTAACTTGTTTGGTTTGATTTGGTATTGAAGAAAAGACCATATTTGGGTTGTTTCGGTTTTAACTTTAAAAAATCAACCTGAGACCAAACCAACCCGATATTGTGTCTGTGTTTTTCTCTCTCTCTCTCTCTCTCTCTCTTTATATATATATATATATATATATATATATAAATACTTGGTGTTAGTCATAGTCATGTATGGCATTATTATTCTGATTTATTTGGTGTTAGTCACAGTAATGTACCCATATCTAGTTTGTTGACATATTGGCGGCAAAAGAAACCAAAAAAATGAGGTGCAAAAACTCATCATTCAGTCACTACCTCTCTTTATTTTTAGGAATCTTTGGAAAAATAGGTGTTTAGCAAACTATGGAATAAGAGCTCTAATACTTCAAGGGTCAGATTTTTGATTTATGAAGATATTTCTCATTTACTTATCACTGCATTCCCATACATGGAGTGGCCTTGTAACTGGATTGAGCTTCTCAAGTTGGTGGATGGCTATAGTCATGAGATGAGGATAACTGGAGTGTATTGGAAGCCCCCTGCTGGTACTCACTTGAAGCTTAAAACGGATGGTAGTGCATTGACCAACCTAGGAAGAATAGGAGGGGGTGGTATATTGTGAGATCCTTAGGGAAATGTGGTGTTTGATTTCATGATTCCATTGGGGATTGGCACTAACAATCAGGCAGAAATTTAAGCTGCTACATATTGTTTACAGTGGTGTGTTAATCATGGCTATCGTCACATTATTTTGGAGGTTGACTCTCAATTACTTGTTAATTGGACTACTAGTTATAAAAGTGTCCCATAGTCGCTGCATCAATTTGTTTGGGATCTTAAAGAGTTGATTAATCAGTTAGCCAGTTTTCAGTGTCATTACATGTATAGAGAGGCCAACACTACAGCTGATATGATTGCCAAATGGAGTCACAGGTTCGATTTTTCTTAAGATTATTATGTGTATCAACAGTTTCCAGTAAGGGTCAAGGGTTGCATTCTTAATGGATAAATTGGGCATGAGCAACTTTCAAAGGAGGAGATTGAAGAGGATTTAAAAGCCACCTTGATTTTCTACCACTCTAGCTTTAGGCTTGCTTCATTTCATATATAAAGGGAGAGTCTCCCTAGTTTCATGCTTTCTTAGAAAAATGTATTGATAGGAGTCCTCTTATAGTCGTTTTCTTAGTTTTCATTTTTAGAATATGGTAATAAGTTAGTCATCCTAAGTGGGATAACTAACCTAGAACCATCATAGGGCCGGAGGTATGGTCTATGTCCTCCTTCTTGTACAATTTTATTTTTTGGTTATATGATAAGCATTGGGGTGTGCGGCTCAACCGTTGACCGTCCAAAGGAGTGGGGACCCTTTGGCATAGGTCTATTGCCCTAGAAAAATAATTTTAAAATCAAATTTAAAATAATAAGTTAAAAGATTCTTTTTTAAAGTTAATTATCATTTTATTGATATAAAAAAAAACATTACGAATGGAATTGGTTCAAAAAACAAATTCATTGACCGACAAAAAAAATGGCTTGGCCCAAAATTGGACCAAGCCCAAAACATATATGCTATATAAACACACATCTAGGCTATAGGGTTTACTATTTCCGCCTATTTCTTTCCGTCTCACTTCGTCCCTTCTATTTTGCCGATGTTTACGCCTTGGGTGAATGCCACCTTCTTTCATTTGTTGTTGTGGGTTTGCAATATCAAGGCGCCAAGCAACGGGTCTGGTTCTTCCTTTATCAGCTATAAAAAATAAGGATTTATAGCTTATGTTCCTGTCCATTTCTTTGCATTTCACCATTTTGACCTTAGAACTTCATCTCTTCTTCTCTTGGCAGTTGTCTTCTCCAGTACCATGGCCTGATCTACCTTTTTTGCTGCTGGAATTTGTACATGCATGAAACGCTTCAAGCAAAGCCTCCATGTATATCGTCAAACCCTCAAGAAGTTGCATTGATATGTCCATTAAAATCTCCTCTAATGAAGATTTTTTCTGTATCCGGTATATCTTTCACAACCTCATCCAACTCTTCCCAAAAGAGCTTCTTGACTTCCTCATCCAAACTCACTTGAGGTGCACAGGCACTAATTACCCTCACTACATGCTTAACGAGCACAAGTTTAATAGACATTATCCTATAATTGATCCTCCTTACCTTAACCACATACTCCCTAAGGTCTTTATCTACTAGTATACCTTCTCCATTTCTATCCTTAGAACCACTCAAGTACCATAATTTAAACCTATCTACGTCCTTAGCTTTGGTACCTATCCATCTGGTTTCTTGAATGCATGCTCTATTAATTTGTCTCCTCTTAAGACTCTTCACTAGCTCTATGGATTTCCCTGAAAGTGATTCTAAGTATCACGTCCCTACTCTTAACTTAAGTAATCTCGTTCCCCTCTTACTCTTGTTACCCCTGGTGTCTGACCCCAACTGGCGACATGACCCTAATCCAACGTCAGAACCCAAGCCACTAAACGAAGAACTAATGACTCTCTAAACTACCGAATATCAAGAAGACATAATCTTCTCCAAAGCCACAACACAACGATACAAAATAGTAAAATATAAAGTATACTTTATACTAATCCAACAACCAAATAAAAAAATCATGTAAATGAATAAACGAGATAGAAACTATAGAACTATGTGGTAACAGGCAATCCAATACAATATGTAAGCTCACAAAATATAATAACAAAACAAATATAATAATAAATAGTAAATATAGCAATATATTGTCAATCTAAAAATATATGACAAAAGGTAACACAATAAGCAAGAAATCATAACACAATATGTAAAAAGCAAGAACTACAACAACAAAATACCCAGTGAAATTCCACAAGTGGGGTTTGAGGAGGGCAAAATATATGCAGACCTTACTACTACCTCATAGAAATAGAGAGGTTATTTTCAGAATACCCTCAGCTCAAAGTATGATGCCCCACAAACAAAAGATACTAGATATGAAAGAGAAATGACTAAAATAGAAAGCAAATGATAATATATAAATACAATAATGGATACAAATATCAGACATACAATAATCAAGTAAGATATAAAGATATGTATACACGACTAAACCTACTAACCTAATATACCCCAGGACTAGACATCCTCCTATCCCTACACACCTATTAACCTTCCACCTTAATGCGAGACCTTTACTTCTTTCTGTCTAAGGTCATGCGGTGATATAGAGTTGTGCCATATCCTTTCTAATCACCTCCCCCCAATATCGTTTTGGTCTACCTCTACCTTTTCACGTAACTCCTAAATCTAACCTCTTGCACCTCCTAAGAGGAGCATCGACACATCTCCTCTGAACATGCCCAAACCATCGTAGTCTCACTTCTCTCATCTTATCTGCTACAAAGGCCACCCCTAACTTCTCTCAAATAGTCTCATTCCTAATCTTATCACTCCCGGTATGTACACATATCCATCTCAACATCTTCATCTCCACAACTTGCACCTTCTGGATATGTGAGTTTTTTATTGACCAACATTCCACCCCATAAAGCAATGATGACATAACCATCATTCTATAAAACTTATCTTTAAGTTTAAGTGGTATCTTCTTACCACACAATATTCCAGAGACAAGTCTCCACTTTATCCATGTTGCCCATACACGATGTGTGACATCATCATTGATATCACCACTACCTTGGATGATAGACCTAAGATACTTAAAGCTTTCTCTCTTAGGAATATATTGAGTGTCAAGCTTCACTTCGATGTCTATCGCATCCCTTACAACATTGAATTTGCACTCTAATTATTTAGTTTAGTCCTGCTCAATTTGAACCCTTTCGATTCTAAAGTATATCTCCAAACCTGCAACCAATCATTCCCTTTATCCCGAGTCTTATCAATTAGTAGGATATCATCCGCAAGAAGCATACACAAAGGGACCTCCTTTTGAATAGATCATGTCAACTCATCCATCTCTAAAAAAAGAGAAAACGTCTAAGCACTGATCCTTGATGAAGTTCTATCTCGACCATAAAATACTCATAATATTCTCCCATTGTCCTTACCCGAGTCTTGGCTCTATCATACATGTCCTTTATTGTTTCAATATACACCATTGGAACACCTTTTTCCTCTACGAGCCTCCATAGGACATCCCTTGAAACTATATCATAGGCTTTCTCAAGATCAATAAATACCATATGAAGGTCTCTCTTTCTTTCCCAATATTTATCCACTAGTCTCTGAAAAAGATGAATTGCTTCAGTGGTCAATCGGCCTGGCATAAATCCAAATCGATTTTCTGAAATAGGCACTCTTCTTCTCACTCTAACTTCTACCACCCTCTCCCAAAATTTCATATAGTGGCGTAGCAAGTTGATGCCCCTGTAACTATTGCAATTTGGGATATCACCCTTGTTCTTACACAATGGAACCATTATACTCCTCCTGTAATCATCTAGCATCTTAGCTGTCCTAAGAATCTCGTTGAACAACCTAGTCAGCCACTCCAAACCATCCTTGGTTGTGTTCTTCCAAAACTCTACCAGAATCTCATCGGGTCTGATAACTCTTCCTGCACGCATCCTACTGATATCACGTCTAACCTCATCAACTTTGAAATGCATGTAATAGCAAAAATCTTGATGGCTACAAGATTATGCCAAATCACCCAACTTAATATCTCTATCTCCTTTTTTCATTTAGGAGTTTGTGAAAGTAAGTTGCCATCTTCTCTTGATGGAATTCTTATCCATCAACACTTCGCCATCCTCATCCTTGATTCACGTCACTTAGTCTAGGCTGTGAGCTTTTCTCTCTCTCACTTTCGTGAGCCTATACAATCTCTCATCCCCACCTTTGTCTCCTAACTCAACATACAAATGTTCAAACGTTGTTGTCCTAGTACTCGTGATTGCCATGTTTGCTTCTGTCTTCGTTGACTTATATATATCCCGAAGCCTTTGTTTGTCATCTTCGTCTATACACTCTGACCACTTCATATAAGCTACCTTCTTAGCTATTACTTTTCCTTGTATTTCTCCATTCCACCACCAATCACCTTGACGTCCACTAAAGGACCCTCTCGATACCCCTAGAACCTCAGAAGCTACTTTTCTAATGCTACTAGCAGTATCGTTCCACATACTGTTGGTAACCTCAATACTACTCCATGCCCCCAAACTACTCAACTTCTCCCCCATTTCTAAGGAAAGGGTAGGAGTCAAGCCTCCCCATCTAATCCTTGGTTTTGGTAAAGATAGCCTTCTTCTTCTTATCCCTTTTAATCTTTAAATCCATCACTAAAAGCCTATTTTTGGTGGAAATATTTTCATTCGGGATAACCTTGCAATTCTTACAAAGGCTTCTATCATCTTTTCAGAGAAGAAGGTAATAAATCTGGGTCTTTGCTACTATGCTACGAAAGGTAATCAAGTAATTCTCCCTCTTTGGAAAATATGAGTTAGCTATTACCAACTCAAATGCTTTTGCAAAATTTAAAAGAGATGTCCCTCCTCAATCCCTCTCCCCAAAACCAAAGCCTCCATGTTCATTGGGAAAACCACTAGAAGTGGCACCGATATGTTCATTAAAATCTCCCCCTATGACGATCTTTTTTATGGCCGGTATACCTCTCATAAGCTCATCTAATTCCTCCCAAAAGAGTTTCTTGACCTCCTCATCCAAGCCCACTTGTGGTGGCTAACCAAAAGAGTTTCTTGACCTCCTCATCCGAGCCCACTTGCGGTGCAGAGACACTAACTACATTCACTATATGCCTGCCAATAACTAGTCTAATAGCCATCGTCCTATCATTTACCCTCTTGACCTCCACCACATACTCCCTAAGGTCCTTATCTACTAGTATACCTACTCCATTTCTATTCCTAGTGCCCCTAGAGTACCATAACTTAAATCTGTTTACATCCCGAGCTGTGGTACCTATTTTGTCTTTTGAACACATGCTATATTAACTTGTCTTCTTTTAAGACTCTTCACTAACTCTATTGACTTCTCTATAAGTGATATTATATTCCATGACCCTATTGGTAAACTAAGTATGCCCTTTCCCCTTTTACTACCACTATCCCTTGCCTCCAACCCCAACTGACGACATGACCCTAATGGATCATCAATTCTAAGAGCCACTAAACTCTAAATAAACTATGAACCCAAGATACAAACTCTCACAAATAATCATCCAAGAATATAATAATACCAAAACACTTCAATATACTCTAGAAACCCAATTCAATTACGAACAAATACGATACAACAAACAATAACCTCACTGTTTGGCACCAAACAGTGAGGTCCCAATGTGCAAACAGTAGAACTATATAACAATACAAATCTACAAGGCCACAATAAGTATTTAACAGTTTAAATTTAATAGTACAAATGTAACAGCAGAAACTAATAGTGGGACAACATCAATAAGTCAAAAACAATGAGATAGTGCAGATGAGAGATGAAGTAGTATAGTTAAGAACAATACACAACAAGAATTTTGGATACAATAAGAAAGATATCAACCCACAAAAATTTTGTAAAGGTACTGCAAAAAATCAAGAAGTAAAGAAAGGAGAGGAACGATTGAACTTGGGTTGCCGAAATCTGACTGACGGTTGTTGATCGGAAGTGTCGCCTGATTTCTTATAGTGGTAGGATCAGAAAACCATATACATCACTAGAAAGGAGAAGACCAAAATCTGTTGATAAAAGAGATTGACGCAAAAAGCCAACATGATTTTGCTAGAAAACCAACAGCACACCTTCGACGGAAAACCAAAATGAGTGCACCCGAAGCACGGGTTCGCCGGGAAAGGGCAACTTTCAGATTTTAATATTTTTCTTATGTCGAAGGGCAAGTCATCCAGAAAAGTAGAGACCCATCGTCGTTGGAGAAGAAGAAAGAGCTACTGAAAACGTCATCGACAGAGGAAGGACGACGGACTCACCGGAGTAGATGCGGGACAATTGTCGTTTAAACTCTCACGAAGAGAGAGAAAAAGTTCAGAAGAGAGAGAAAAGTCCACCAAATTCAGAATCTAATAAAAGAAAGGCAAGAAATACATGGTAAGTAAAAGGACACGATTAATTTTAAATAGTAAATAGAAAGAGATTTGGAAGATGTCACCTGTATTGTTAAATGTTGCCGAAAAATATTGAACTCGCTGGAAGCTCGACGAAAACCCAAATCTTTCACTGAATTAGTGCCACCAGATAAATATCCAGGAAAATCTCCAAAAAAAATCCAAATCTTAAAGAGGAATGTCGCAATTCCAAGATCTACCATTGTGCATTTTCGATGCAGCCAGAAATGGGATCCGCGTGATAGAGATAATGAAGATAGAATAATTCACTGGAGATGAAGAAGAATTCACCAGAGATAATGAAGACAAAATAAGTCGCCGGTAATCAAAGATGTCACCAGAGATCAAAGATCCGAAGAACGCAGAGAGGTCACCGGAGAACGCACATTGCTGTTGATTGTGGCGAAATCGCCGGAGCTATAACTATTATCTGATATGTTGAAATTTTTCTCTGACGATTCAATGAGATTTTGTGTTAACTAAGATTCAGTCATCATCCGGAACAGATAAGAAGAAGTTCTCGGAGACTTGCCAGAGAAAGATAGGTGAACTTGACAGTTAAATCAAGTTCTTGCAAATCTAGAAAGTCCTAGTTGGTTAGGAGAGAGAAACATTAATGAAATTATCTATTCTTGTTAAATTAAAGGGAATAACATATCAACAGGACAATTTGATTAAAATTTAACTTATACAAGATAACTCCGAATACCCTCATGAAGGGTAAGAAAAAAGACCTCTTTACCATAGTTATTATTGGTAAAATAAAATTAGGAAAAGATAGAATGTACGACTGCCTATTTTCTAAAGCATAGAAATTTTTAGCAGAGATCCTTTAGTATTGTTGATATTTACTTTTAGTACTACAATAATCTTTAGCAAAATAAGTTTCTTACTTTTAGGATCAATTTAATTTTAAATTTCTATTTAGTTTTTTTAGTTTGTTGAGATAATTTAGAGGTTTCAATTATGTAGATTTTAAAGGTTAGGGACGTGCTACGGAATCTCCACCGTGCCGGGGAGATGGGCCACACATAGCTTGTGGCATAGGAGCCAACTCGGCATCTGCATTGTTATTTAAAGTGCTCATATGCTTAAGAAGAATATTGAGAGACATTTTTTAGTTAATTCTTTCAATCCTTTTAGCTGCATCACTTTTACAAAGCCAAGAATGGTATCAAGAGCGTCATTATTTCACAAAATGTGTAACTTCACCTAAAAGACAATTTTCAATCCATTTTTAACCATGCTTATTTTCAAAGGGCAGGAGTACTTCTAAGAATTGAATAGTGTTGGAAAAAATACTATTAATGAAGGCAGAAAGCTATTGAATAGAGTTGAAGATGAAATGGATTGAGCTAAAGTAATCTAAATAGACAATGACTTCTTAATGTCATGATCTGATTACTCGAGTCATGATGACATCTACTATAAACTGCAAGTAGGTAAGCGAAACTCATGAACCAGAACAACAAATAAGGGATGTTAAGGGTAGAAATTAAGCGGAATCAATAAA
Organism: Solanum clarkiae; assembly: GCA_011800125.2. Taxonomy (NCBI): domain Eukaryota; kingdom Viridiplantae; phylum Streptophyta; class Magnoliopsida; order Solanales; family Solanaceae; genus Solanum; species Solanum clarkiae. The sequence goes on along the minus strand of JAABOM020017491.1, from coordinate 2,404 downwards.
TTAATACAATATTAGTTACACTGGAAGCAAAGCACTATATATATATATATATATATCCAAAACTTGAAAGTCACTAATAGAGAGTATACGTCTCAATAATAGATAAAAAAATATGCATATGCAAATAAACTTGTTTCAAGCAGCAAAAGATGAGCCATAAAATATAGAAAGAGATGGGCATTGAACCAAGACGTGATGTACTCACCCTCACCTCCTAAACATGCTTCTGCAGGCTTAAATATCAAGAGTGGTTGTTGCTGCTCAAACCTGTATCACAAAAATAGATGCAGATTGCTATATGAGTATCAAAACAACACCCTTTAGGAATTGTAGCCCGACTGAGTAGAAAAAGTAGTAGTAATAAGAAATGCTAGAATCTAACTATCATGACCCGACTTTACGAGGCATGATGGCATTTGCTATAACTCGCCTACAGACAAGCCAACCCAGAATAACTAGAAATGCGTGTGAGAATAAAGACACCAAAATAAGGTAACCTGCTCAATATATCTACAAATCTATAGCTATAGAAAAAATACAACCAAGGAATCACCTTCTCCGAACCTAGAAGTCAATTGTACAGATCTAACTTTCTACCCAAAAGGACATGTACAAGTATATACAAAACCAAAACTAAATAAAAGGCTAGTCTCTGGTATCAGAAGATGGGCCCACTCATACAAAAGGAGACTAGAAGGATCCAAGATCATCTGATGCTCACCATAAGTCTCCTAGGGTAGCAACAAAAACAACAAAATAAACGATACTGGCCTGTACTAGGACCTGCATCATGAAGCAGATACAAATTACAAGGTGAGTACAAGAAAATATGGTACCCAATAGGCATCATACGCTGACTGAGTAAAAATTGTAAATAAAGCAGGAATAAGCCAGAATATAATTCTATAATAGTTGTATACCAAAACTAAGTAATACATATTTATAGATTCAAAGTAACTCAAATCTACAAGAACTAGGTAATGCATATATGTACTAACTTATGTAACCAAAATCTAGATAACAAAGAGTAATGTAAATAGGTGTAATGCCTTATCGACTAAGTCTATACACGAATTGAGACTTATAATATACCCAAGAACAAAAATGGTGTAAGAAAGGTATATTTGTAACAAGTCTAACAATGTTACATAATCAAAAAATTCCTAAATGAACAATGCATAAGTGACTTTGTGTAACACCCCACACCTTACAATACTAGTACAATTCAAATTAAACATGATATGGTTTGGTCAAATTAGTGATAATTTTCAGAAGTGCTTGAATCTTTTGTTAATCGGCTATATGTGCGTCTAACGCTTAAGAGGGTCTAGTGTATACATGTTTTGTGTCAAATTGAGGAGTGTACGACCTTAAATGAAGTGAAAGAATTAAGGTTCTTGTAGGAATTAATAAGCTAGCAGGTGAGTCACCTACTTGCTTAGCTTAAATTTTCTATCTAAAGGGAGGCAAGGCTCGACGTCAAATTTGTCCAAGTTCGATTATGAGCAAAGTTCGTGTTAAGGGTGTAACTTTGGCCCATGTTTTAGCATAATATATGGGCTAAATTTTCAGCCCAATAAGTATAATTAAAAGTTCCCAAATACATCACAACACACTTAGCAAATTGGGCCCAAAACAACGTAAGTGAAAGCTGAAAATAGGCAGCCCAAGCCTATCAAATTGGAGACCCATTTAGGCCCAAGTTTGAGGGACAATCTGGTGGATAAGCAACTTGATAATGTGTGTATTACGATGTTCAAAATGTCAAGGGAAGGTCGGCCAAAGACCCCTTTATAAAGGGCTCCAAAGAAGCTCCACAATTCATTTCTCACTTGAACTCACAAAAAATCAGATTGCTCTCTCTACTTTCTCTCAACTTTTCTAAACTTTGTAAAACAGCTAAAAGGGACTTTTAGGGTTATTATAGAATCCCTATACCTTGAATAGAGTGGTAAGTAAGTTAAAACATGTGTTTACTATGGTTTGTTTATGAAAAACAAGAAGTATATGCTAGTATGTTGGTGCTGGAAAATCTGGACAAATTCTGTGCTGAAAGTTGTTGCACCTTTTCCTTTTTTTTTTTTGGTGACTTATCTATGGTTTGTGAGTTGTATTATTAAGAGAAATTGGTGTTATTAACATGGTTTAAGTTATAAACATCACCCTAAGGTTGCTGCCTTGATTTTGGTTTCATTTAGCAAGCGCGTTTTATTGTGTTATCTTAAGCGTCATGTTAATTGGAACTTGCGGGTTGTTGTATATAAGGCTATTAGCTCACGTCCTTCATGACCTCTTGAGTGTTGTTATAAGACTGTTTTGGGTATGTTTATATGTGTAAATATTTCTGGAACAGTTTGGTTAAAGTTGGAATAGGTTTGGAGTTGTCGACATCGAAAGGTAGCGA
>JAABOM020017470.1:0-18827 GCA_011800125.2 Solanum clarkiae | reverse complement strand
TGATCAACTTGGGCTCCGGTTCCTACATGGTGATATCATGTAGGCAAGAGTATGCGTTAGTATGTTTGAATGTACTATGTATGTAGGATGTAATGCAACAATAGATTGGCAGCATAATCAAAATGCATAATATTAAGCAATAGGCATAATATAACAATATGTCATGTATGATCAATGCTTAAGTAAATCATGCTCACATAGGGCATCATATGTGTAGAAGAGACCAATCTATCTTTTCAAGGTACAAACCCCTTGGTGGTTGTGCGGTACAAACCCCTCATATGGTTGATGATAATCACACCTTATTACCACGGTGGTGAAGTACAAACCCCTCACATGGTTGATGAGTACAAATCCCCACCTCGGTTACCCGAGCTCTTATGCCCCCGATTGGGTATGGTATAATGCAATACTTTATATAGAGTATATCATATACATAAGCTCATTTCATCATCATGTATTCAATCATATCATATCTCATGCTTTGGATGCTCAACTCCTTAAGAAACCACATCCGAACATTTTATCAAAACACTAGAGGGTGTGTAATACTAGTATAAAACCATGAAATATAGAGATGAAGTCATGCAAGAAAATCCATTGTAAAACCATCAATTGTCACCTTGCAACACCCTCAAGCAACATACATCAAAACCCTTCCTTAAATCTTACAATAGATTGGAGATTTATAGCTCAAAACAGAGCAAAACAGTCACAATTTCTAATAGCTTTGATATAGCGTGCAGTGAATTTCATAATAAGAAAGACCCATTCGTAAATCAACTTTAAATCATGCAATTTGAGTAAAAGGAGGTTAGGGCAACATGGGTGGCAGGACCCAATAGCTAAAACCCACATAGCTTAGCTTAGAGATGAACTTGGTGAAGATTGGAGATGGAGACTTGGAGCTTGAAGAAGAACCTTATCTTGGGATGAGGGTTTGGGACCTGAATTTTGGGAGTGAAAATATGGCTAAGTGTTTGAGTAAGTATTGGGATTTTTTGGCTAATATGAGGGTGGAATTTGGCTAAGTATGTGTAAAAACACGTTTAGGAACACTTAGGCCCAAGACTTAGAAGTCTTGGACTGAACTAAAAAAAAACAATCCACTTTTGTACTATGGCGTGTCGTGGAAGCGACCCAGATTTGCCACTGGAAATTGCATTCTTGGAATTTCATAATTGCTAATCTTTCGCTCTTAAATCGGGGTTAGACCCCTTTTTTCACTAAATTTTTACCCCGTGAACACAAATATGAAACCAAATTTTTGAAATAACAAATAGATTTTGAGATATATGAAATTTAAAATTTCAGGCATTCCTATGCGTATTTTCGGACACTTTTTGGGGTTGTTTCACTCAATAGACAAAAACAATTCATGGAACATGCTTAAAATAGACATTCATGCATAATCAATCAATACTTGTCAAAACCCATCATGATTTATGTTCATATTTCATAATAAAAGGTACCCATAGGTAATACAACTTGAAACCATGCAATTTTTATAAAAAGGGAAGGTTGGGCTCCATGGGTGAAAGGAAACATGGATGAAGACCCACATACCTTAAACCTTAAATTCCTTGCAATGAACTTGAAGTGGTTTTAGAGCTTGAAATGAATCCTTGAGTCCCAAAGTTGATCTTGAATTCCTTGGATTTGAATGAGAGAATTGATAAAGTCTTAGAGAGAATTGAGAGAGGGTTTGTGAGTTATAAAGTTGAAAAAGGGCTAAGTATGGGTCATTTCACGTTTAAGTAGGCATTTGGGCTATGACCCCAATACCCTTGGCTGAAACAGAAAAACCAAGGAAAATAATACACTAGCCTGTGTTCCTAGTGCGATCCAGACCTATCGTACCTGACCAAAATACACTGCTCCGTGCCCCTGACGCATCGCGACAAGATCACGTACAGTCAATGGAAATCAAAAATTAGCGAAACTTATTTTTTGCTACGGTTCCTCTAAAATACGAGTTATACCCATTCCCAACTCAATTTTTCCCCCTGATCGAGAATATGAAGTCGACTTTTTGAAATCACGCACGGATTTTGAGATATATGAAAATTATGATTTTTGGCATTCCAAAGTACATGTGGGGTGCTTCAAGAAGCCTCAACTATCACATCACGAACATGAGCCAAGTATGCCAAACAATAAGTTGATATCATCCTCCGAGCCTGAATATATGACATAATACAAGTCGATGCATGACTATCAAACCCTTGCCAAACCATTAGGGATATACCAGGTATAGCCAACGCAATACTCTTACAATAATAATCTAACACGGTGTGATAAGGATATACAAATTCCATACTAAGGATAACAAAGCATATCTAGAATATCAAATCTGCCCAAGTGTCAAAACCCTGAGGAGCAACCATACATGATGGGCATACGTGATCCACCACCAACAAATCTTCCTTGGGAGTCAATACATGAATTTGGGATGAAATAGGCTTGCACTCACACCCAAATAAGAGGAAAATAAATATGCCTGTGAAAATGTAGAACCAGGATCAAACAATGTTGAAGCCGATTGCTGGTATAAAGCAATAGTACCCGTAATAGCCTCAACTGAAGCCTCAGCTTCTAATCGAGCTGGAACTGCATAGAAGTGGCCGTAATAGTCTCTACCTCTAGTGTCACCCCTACCATCTATTATGACCCATACCTAGGGTCGAGTAAGGACATGGCGAATAGAAACTCCAGAGTCCCCAAACAAGCCTCATAGTATCTATATTCACATCATCGGTTCGAAAGTGCATAATAAAGTAATAAACACATAGTTCTAAGGGACAGGAAAGTATGACTCATGCTATGGGGATTCCATAAGGGTAGGAATTTGCATAGATTCACATAGCACGTAATACATAATAACTAAATGGAAATTAAGTATGACTCACGCCATGGGGATAGAATGCGACTTAGGACTTTCCACATTTCCATATCTCATCACAAATGTAACATCATAATACCAATATTCAATTGATAGTCATAACATAATCTCCATAAACAAGTAGCATATCATAACATGAATCCATGCAAGAGTCTACATGTTGTCCAACAATGCCTCTAAGTCGTAGAATAGGATGGGGGCTCAGACATATCCTAGGCTCACCCTCAAAGTAAATAAAACATATGCGGAAGCAACATAATAGGTAGATAGATGGTGGCTTGTCCGTGAATGATAGGACTCACCAAAACAACTTTCACTAATCCAAACTAGCCCAAGGTGGATGAATATAGTCATCGGTCCCTACATGGTTAGATTATATAGGCAAAAGTATGTGTTAGTATGTTTAAATGTACTAAGTATGCGGGCATACAATGCAAATGAACTCATTAAACCTGCATTTAACGTTAGATGACGAAGGAACTTATATAGAATAACATATATAAGTAAGATGAAAAATATGTCAATATGCTATGAAATACATGATGCATGAATGTCAAAATACATTATAAAAAACAAGGATAGGACCTCAACCGACATAAGCGCAAGTGAGATATAACTTGGAACTTCGTCGTCTTCCTCACAACATATAAAGAGGTGACATACTTGCCAAAGCTAGATCCATTAGCATTCATCATCCCTTAAAGGGGCATAAACATGAACTTATGTTAGGCATATAGTTATGAGAAAGGAGTAAGGACCCTTAGGGATAGTCCTCCCTGCCTCCAACCTAATTCGGTGCTAAGTCATCATCCCACATGAATAGATATACTAAATACGTGCTTGTAAAATGGGCATAAGTTTTATCAAATCATAACAATGCATACTTAGGCTTAAAAGCCAAACACACTTCATAATCATGCATACTTGAGCTAAAAATCCAAACACACTTCATGTCATACTTGCAAGCATAGGAATAGCTCCTTCATACTTATACAATTGGTGTAAAACACCTATCATTGCTCAAAGAGTCATATCATAGACATTATGTGATCACATTCTTATCATACACATACCTTTCTTGAAAACACAGACATCATCGTAATTAGGACTTAGACCACATCATAAACTTCAAGAAATACAATGTTCATATATGCATATGCCACAAATGATGGGAGGATAGCATGGGCAATAGAGATTCAAAGTTAAATAAACAATACAACGTGAAATTCAAGTAAATCCATAAGTAAATTGACATTCAAATCACAAATTTAGATTACCTGTGCTTAAATCAATCTCTAAAGGGGACATGCATATTTAAATCTTCATAACATCAATGAAATTCATAATTAGGGTTTAAAATCACTTTAAAAAAAAATAATTAAACATAGCTCATATCTCAATTGAATCAAATGAACAATAATTTAAAAGACCCACATTTAAAGTAAGCTCAATTTCATAAAATCAAATAGTAAAAGAGTTTGGGGTCTTCATGGTTGAAAGGAACCATGAATCAATCCCATATACCTTAGATAGTTAGGAGAACTAAGAAGAAACTGATTGAGAAGAAAGCCCTCCTTGAATCCCTAAGCTGAATCTTCAATCACAAGACTTGTAGAGAGCTTTAGGATTTGAATTTGAGATCTTGAATTGAAAAATGAGAGTGTATAATCTGATTTGGGGGCTTATGATAGGTATTAAGGCCCTAAAAGACCTTTACAATGAATCATAATTACAAAAAGACCATTAATGAAATGAGCCTTGAAAAGTGTCCATGGGTCCTGTTAAGGAGGCACACATGTCGTGTGAAGTCACATGGACCGTATAGGTTCTCGTGAGACAACGCTTACAAAATATCAGCAGAACTTCTTCCAGGTAAGGGAGGTTCCACTGGAGGCCTCACAAGTCATGTGAAGTCACACAGACCATATAGGTGCCCGTGAGACAACACTTAGAAAATTTTAGAAAAATTTCTTCAAGCCAATGGTGCTTCCACTGAAGGCCTCACGAATCGTGTGAAGCTTTACGAGTCGTTCAAGCATTCGTATGAAGAGGCCAAGTTCTGAGATGGTGATTCCACACTTAGAATATTATTTTGGGAAGAGGGCTTCATGAGACCCCTCCCTCACAGCTCGTGAGAAGCCACAAGACCCGTATGAGTGCCCGTGTGGTCTGCCTTAACAAAAATGGAGGGAATATAGCATGGAAGGGCTTTACAAAAATGGGTATAACTTCTTGATCCGAACTCAGAATTAGGTGAAACTAGATGCATTAGAAAGCTAATTCAAATAGATTCAATTGAATAGGTCATAGGCCACCTAGATCTTTTATTACTAAGATATATGAATGTTTAAAGGTGACACTTCTACCGATTCATATAAAAAACTTAGCCAATGAAATTCCTTTGAACTTGGCTTGATGAAGGAGACCCATGATGACCCTATAACACATAAATAAGCTTGGATTGAAGGATTGCAAGTGAACTAAGATTGAGCTCGAAGGTTCCATTATGAGCTCATAACATGCAGGGCATTATATTCTCCCCCCCCCAAGATCATTCATCCTCGAATGAGAAACGAACTAGCTTGAAAGACGACTTAAACATGAAACATCTCAACATAAAGATGCAATGCATAATTCATCACTTGAAACTCATAAAATCATTAAAATTCAAGTCAAAATATCCTTTAAATCATATTCATGCACATGTATGCATGTCATGTCATAAAGCATAAAAGTAAAAGAATTAGGACCATCTGGAATAGGAAGAACCTAGTACCTTAGGCTTGAGTAGATTTGAAAAGGTAGGGATAACGCCTCATCGTGTCCGACTCTGCCTCCTATGTAGCACTCTCCACATGTTGATTTCTCAAAAGCACTTTAATCGAAGCCACATCCTTGTTGCAAGTCGTTTCACTTGTCTATCCAAAGTCTCAACCAGTACTTCCTCATAAGACAAGTTTTCCTCAAACTCAAAACCTTACAAAGGCACAATTGAGCTAGGATCACCAATCAATTTCCTCAACATAGACACATGGAAAATCGAGTGGATAGAACTCAAATCCGAAGGCAAATCCAGCCTATAGGCCACATTTCCAATACGCTCCACAATCTCATAAAGACCTACATACCGGGGATTTAATTTTTCCTTCTTACCAAAATGCATTACACCCTTCATGGGTGAAACCTTCACATACACCCAATCACTAACAAGAAACTCAAGATCCCTCTTCCTAACATCCGAATAAGACTTTTGACAACTTTGAACCATCTTCAACCTCTCCCTAATCAACTTCACCTTCTCCTTGGCCTCCAACACAAAATCCAGGGCAATCAATGCCATTTCACCTAACTCAAACCATCCCACCAGAGACCTACACCTCCTACCATACAAGGCTTCAAACAGTGCCATACCAATGCTAGCAAGAAAGGTATTTTTGTAAACAAACTCAATAAGTGGTAGATGATCATTCGAATTACCCTTGAATTCCAACACACAAACTTTCAAATATCCTCCAAAGTTTGAATTGTCCTTTCGGCTTGCCTATCGGTTTGAGAATGGAAAGTGGTACTTAACTTCACCCTAGCACCAAGTCCCTTTTGAAATAATTTTCAAAAGTGATAAGTGAATCGAGTGCCACAATCCAATATGATAGACCTAGGCACACCATAAAACCTCACCAACTCTTGGATATGCAACTTTGCATAATCTTCGGCATTGAAGTTATTCTTTACTGGTAGGAAACGAGCTGATTTAGTCATCTGATCAACAACTACCCAATTGAATAAATTGTTTTTGGGTCAGGGGAAAACCAACCACAAAATCCATATTCACATCTTCCCACTTCCAAGTGGGAATTTCAATATCTTGTGTCAAACCATTGGGCCTTTGATGTTCTACCTTCACTTGTTGACAATTGGGACACTCAGACACAATCTTGGCTATGTCTTTCTTCATACCATGCCATCAATACACTTCCCTCAAATCTCTATATATTTTGGTAGATCCTAGATGTATGAAATAATAAGAGTTATGGTCTTCACTCATGATCACCTCCCTAAGTCCATCAACGTCCAAAACACACAACCGATCTTAATACCAAAGTATACCATCTCCCCCTTGAGAGAAAACCTATATCTCCTTTTCGTCAACCAACTTCTTCAACTCAACCAATGATGGGTTTAAATCTTATTTAGCCTTGACATCAACAACCAAAAAAGATTCAACCCTATTCTGAACATGAATACCACCATCATTAGAGTCATCGAATCTAACACCCAACCTAGCCAAATGGTGAACATCTTTTACCAATTCATTAGAGTCGGCTAATCTAACACCCAACCTAGCCAAAGGGTGAACATCTTTTACTAATTCTTTCTTTCATTCAGCAACATGAGCCACACTCCTCATGGATAGTCTACTAGGAGCATTGGCTAAAATATTTGCCTTGTCGGGATAATATTGAACACTCATGTCATAGTCCTTAAGGAGTTCCAACCACCTTGTTTTCCTCAAGTTAAGATCCCTTTGAGTGAACACATATTGCAAACTCTTGTGATTGGTGAAGACATTAACATGAACCCCATATAAATAGTGTCTCCAAATCTTCAACGCAAACACCACAGCCTCTAGCTAGAGATCTTGAGTCGGGTAAATATGTTCATGCACCTTCAATTGCCTTGATGCAGTCGCTATCACCTTACCATGTTGCATAAGCATATAACCCAACCTAATCCGAGAAGCATCATAATACACCACAAATCCATCTATTCTATCCGGTAGAGTCAAAACAGGAGTCGATGTAAGCCGATCCTTCAAAGTCTGAAAATTCTTCTCACATTCATCCAACCATACAAACTTGGCATTCTTTCGAGTCAACTTACTCAATGGAGATGCAATGGATGATAAACCTTCAAAAAATCTCCTATAATAACTAGCCAACCTAAGAAAACTTTGAATATCTGAAGGAGTCATAGTCTAGGCCAAATTGTCACGGCCTCGGTCTTCTTCGGCTCGACCTTAATAACATTACCGGACACCACATGACCAACAGAAACTACTTCACCCAACCAGAACTCACATTTGCTAAATTTGGTATACAAATTGCTTCTCCCTAAAAGTTTGAAGAACTAACCTTAAATGATCCATATACTCTCGCTCGCTATTTAAGGATATCATCAATGAAGATATTCACAATACTATTAATAAATGACTTGAATGCGCGATTCATAAGGTCTATAAACACCATCGGAGAATTAGTCAAACCAAATGACATCACCACAAATTCGAACTTCCCATATCTAGTTTGGAAAGGCATCTTGGGAATGTCACACTCCCTAACCTTCAAATGATGATAACTTGAACGGAGGTCAATCTTCGAGAAATGGGTGGCCTCTTAAAGTGGATCAAACAAGTCATCGATCCTTGCCAATTGGGTATTTGTTCTTGATGCTTACCTTATTTAGTATCCTATAATCAATACACATTGAAATAGACCCATCTTTCTTTCTTACAAATAATATTGCAGCACCCTATGGCATTATACTTGGTCTAATGAATCCTTTCTCCAACAAGTTCTTCACTTGATCTTTTAACTTTTTCAATTCAGTCGGTCTCATATGATAAAGAGGAATAAAGATAGGTTGAGTATCTGGGAGGATATCTATGCCAAAGTCTACTTCTCTTTTGGGTGGAATATCAGAAAAAATAAGGAAACACATCCAAGAACTCATTAACTATTGGAATCGATACAAGAGTTGGTGGCTCAGACTCCACATCTCTAACCCTCATAATGCGATAGATACTCCCTTTAGAAATAATCTTCCAGGATTTGACATAAGAGATAAACCAACGCTTAAGAACAGAATCACCACCCTTCCACTTAAGAACAGGCTCATTCGAAAATTGTAATTTTACCTTCCGGGTTCTACAATCTATAGAGGCATATGATGCATGCAACTAATCCATCCCAAGAATAATGTCAAAATCAAACATCTCAAGTTTCACAAGATCACATAGAAGAACTTTGTGCAAGATAGAGATAGGACAACCCCAATAGAGTCTTTGGGAAACAAAAGATTCACCCACGGGAGTATAGACTAAAAAGGGCTCCCTCAAGATTTCAGGGCTCAAACCAAACTTAACAGCCAAAAGAGGAGTCACAAAAGATACATTTCCACCTGGATCAAGCAAAGCATAAGCATTAAAATCAAAGACTTTCAGCATACCAGTCGCAACATCTGGAGCTTCCTCTACTTCCTGTCGAACATGCAAAGCATAAAAGCTGTTGTGTCTGGGGTCACCACCTTGAGGAACTCTTGGTTGGACTTGATCACCTTGAGTCATCTGACCTTTCTTTGGTGCCTTTGGGCAATAAGCAAGCTTGTGGCTCATCTCACAACACCCATAGCAAGCACTCGAACCCCAGAAGCACTTCTTGGGGTGAGTCTTTCCACTCTTGTCACATCAAGGAGCCAATGGTCAACCTTCAACCTGTTCCTTGGAGAGGAAACCTAGCATTGGCAAACCTTGCATTAGAACCTAGGCCTTGTTTGAAATGACCATAACCACCACCACCCTTGAAGTTGGAGAATCCACCATCATAACTGCCCCTTTTAAAATCATTCACCCTCTTCTTCTTGAGCTTTTCCCCTTCAGTCGGTTCAGCATAAGTCATGAGTCTGGAAATGTATATACCCAAATAAACATGGCCATACAACATTCTTTCATAACTAAATCAGAGATCCCAGAATTAAACTTGTGCATTCTTGCATGGGGATCAACCATTATCGTAGGAGCATACTTGGAGATTTTGTGAACTTGAGGGAATATTCCCTCACATACATTCCACCTTGCTTGAGGTTGATAAATTCATTCATTTTAGCTTCCCTAAGCTCAAGGAGAAATAAATTATCCAGAAAGGCAAATTTGAACTCTTCCCAACTAACCCCATCACCATAGACCCTCTCAATCAACCATTGGGTGTACCATTCTTGAGACACATCTTTCAACTAATAAGCAGCTAACGTAACTTTCTCCTTTGAAGTCACCTCAATAATATTCAACACATTTGAGATTTCATCAATGAAGTCCTAAGCATCCTCATCAGCTTTAGATCTATAAAACTCCAGAGGACTCATCCGGGTGAAATCTCACTCTAGCAGACAGAGTAGGAGCAAGAGGAGGAGGATTAACCTACCTAGCCTAGGTGGTCACCACTTGGGAAAGCATGGAAATAGTATTAAAGAATTCACCATGAATAATCGGCTCTCTCATAGGCTCTCGAGGGACTTGGTCCTCATTAACCAGGGCCTGTCTTGGTAGAGGAGCTCTTCATGGAGGCTCTTCTGTAAGGTAGAAAGGATATCATTAGGTTTAGGAAGCCTTAATACACATTCCAAGAATGACATAAGACATGAAGAAGTGAGACCATTCTTAGAATGCCATCATAGCCTCCCACTCATAGGTATGGTGCACTTCACACCCATGAATAGGACTCTACTCAATGTAGCATGTTGGACTCCGAGGACCATTTATAAACCTAGTGCTCTTATGCCAAACTTGTCACGACCCAGACATAGGATCGAGTAGTAACATGGAGAATGAAAACTCGAGAGTCCCTAAACAAGCCTCATAGTATCCACATTTATATTATTGGTTCATAAGTGAATGATAAAGTAATAAGCACATAGTTCTTAGGGATGGAAAAGTATGACTCACGCTATGGGGATATCATACGAGTAGGGATTTGCATGGATTTACATAGCACGTAACACACAATAACTAAGGGGTGATTAAATATGACTCACGCTATAGGGATAGAATGAGACTTAGGACTTTCAACATTTCCATATCTCAACACAAATGTAACATCATAATAGCAACATTCAATAGATAGCCATAAACATAATCTCCATAAGCAAGTAGTATGTCATAACAGGAATCCGCGCAAGAGTCTACATATTGTCCAACAATGGGTCTAAGTCATAGAATATAAGGGTGGCTAAGACATGTCCTAAGCTCAGCCTCAAAGTAAAAAAACATAAGCGAAAGCAACATAATAAGTAGATGGATGGTGGCTTGTCCTTGGATGATAGGACTCACCACAATAACTTTCACAAATCCAAACTAGCTGTCAAAATGTGCATAAATATAGTCTCTGGTTCCTAAATGGCTAGACCATGTAGGCAAAAGTATGTGTTAGTACATTTGAATGTACTATGTATGCGGGCATGCAAAGCCTATGAACTCACTAAACCTGCTTTCAGTGTTAGATTACTAGGGCATATATATTGAAATATGTATATAAACAAGAATAATAATATAATATGCCATGAATTACATGATGCATGAATGTTAAAATACTTTATACGTAATGGCGATAGGCCCTCAAATGACATAAGACCAAGTGAGTTATAACTTGGAACTCTGTCGTCTTTCCCACAACAGATAGGTACCTACTTGCCAAAGGTAGATCCATTAACACTCATCATCCCTTAAAAGGGCATAAACATGAACCTATGTTAGGCAAATAGTTTTGAGAAAGGAGTAAGGACCCTTGGCGACAGCCCTCCCTACCTCCAACCTCATTCAGCACTAAGTCATCATCCCACAGGAATACATATACTAAATACATGCTTGTAAAAGAGACATAAGTCTTAATAATCAAAATAATGCATACTTAGCCTTAAAATCCAAACATACTTCATAATCATGCATACTTGGGCTAACAAGTCATATCATACTTCATGTCATACTTGCATGCATAGGAATAGCTCCTTCATACTTATACATTTGGTGTAAAACGCCCATCATTGCTCTATGTGATCTCATTCTTGTCATACCAATACTTTGCTTGAAATATAATTGAGACTTAGGCCACATCATAAACTTTATGAAAAATAATGTTCATGCATGCAGAAGCCATAAATGATGAGAGGATAGCATGGTTGAAACATGACATAATACAATATGTAATTCAAGTAAATCCATAAGTAAATTCACATTTAAATCACAGTTTAGATTACTCATGCTTAAATCAATCTTTAAAAGAGACATACATATTCAAATCTTCATGAAATCAATGAAATTCATCATATTAGGATTTAAATCACTTTAAAAATAACAATTAAACATAGTCGATATCTCGAATGAATCAAATGAAAATTAATTTAAAAGACTCAAATTTAAAGTAAGCTCAATTTCATAAAATCAAAGAGTAAAAGAGTTTGGAGTCTTCATGGTTGAAAGGGACCATATATCAATCCCACATTTGTTAGATAGTTAGGAGAATTAAGAAGAAATTGATTGAGAAGAAAGCGCTCCCTGAATCCCCAAATTGAATCTTCCATCACATGACTTGTAGAGAGAGTTTTTGAATTTCAATTTGAGAGTTTGAATGAATAATGAGAGTGAATAAGAGCGTATAATATGATTTGTTGTCTTAGGATAGGTATTAAGGCCCTAAAAGACCTTTAGAATGAACCAAAATTACAAAACGATCATTAATGAAATGAGCCTTGAAAAGTGTCTAGGTGTCCCATCAAAGAGACACACGAGTCGTGTGAAGTCAGATGAACTGTATTGGTGCCTGTGAGACAACATTTAGAAAATTTAAGCAAAATCTCTTCAAGCCAATGATGCTTCAAATGAAGGCCTCATGGATCGTGTGAAGCTTCATAGGTCGTACAAGCTCCTGTATCAAGAGGCCAAGCTCCAAGATAGTGATTCCACACTTAGAATATCATTTTTGGAAGCGGGCTTCACGAGACCCCTCACCTACGGCTCGTGAGAAGCCTCAAGACCCATATGGGTTCTTGTGTGGATTTCCTTAGTAAAAATGGATGAAACACAGCTCGGAAGAGTTTTACGATAATGGGCATAACCTCTTGATCCAAACTCAGAATTAGGTGGAACCAGATGTTTTGGAAATCTAATGCAAAGAGCTTCAATTTGATAGGTTGCAGGCCACCCCAGATCTTTTTGTGCTAGGAGATAAGACCATTTAAATAAGACCCTTCTACTGATTCATATGAAAAACTAAAATGCCGCACATGTGCTTTGGAGTGCCCCATAAACATAATTTTCATATATATCTCAAAATCTTTGCGTAATTTTGAAAATCCAACCATATTCTCGATCAGGAGGCAAAATTAAGTGGGAGATGGATATAACCCAGATTTTAGAGGACCCATAATGAAAATAATTTTTACTAATTTTTGAATTCCAGTGGCTTTCCATACCCTGGCCGTGACGCGCCAGGGGCACGGACTAGTGTAGTTCGTGGTTCGCGTCTGGTCTGCATCGCGCTAGGGGCGTGGACCAATGCATTATTTTCCTTGGTTTTCTTAATTCTCCCAAGGGCATTGGAGTTATAGCCCATGCCCACTTAAACGTGAAATCACCCGCACTTAGCCATTTTTCAACTATATAACTCACAAAGCTCTCGCTAAAATATCTTTAAGACTCTATCTATTCTCTCATTCAAATCTAAGAATTTCAAGCTCAATTTTGGGACTCAAGCACTCATTTCAAACTCTAAATCTACTTCATGTTCACCTCAAGGAGTTCAAGGTTTAAAGTATGTGGGTCTTCATCCATAAGTCCTTTTACCCATGGATCCCAACCTTCTCTTTTTATGAAAATTGCATGATTTGAAGTTGTATTACTATGGCTATCTCTTATTATGAATTATGAGTATATTATGTTGGGGTTTTATCAAGTATTGATTGATTATGCATGAATGTCTAATTCAATCTTATTCCATGAATTGATTATGTCTATTGAGACTATGCATGTTTTGAACCATGAAACTATGAATTATCGTGAAATTTTGTCATGGATTTCAAGGTACCCTATATGAGGGTTTTACTATATGTTGGTGGGTTGAATTGCATTGAGTTTATTCATTTCATTTCACTCTTGAATTGCATGATTTTAAACAAGTATCATGAATTCACCATTTGTTTGATAAAATGACATGACAAGAATTCTCAAGTTATTGATGATCTATTACATGATTTACAAGTCAAGTGACTATATGATGATTGAGGCTTCAAGCAGTATTGAATTCATGAAAAGTACCTATGATGTAGTAAGTATCAATTTTGACCCTATTTCAAGATTTTACCTCTTATGAGCCATTCATGTTAAAGCAAGGGTTCGTGCATGATTATATAAAGTCTTTAGTCTCTAAACTATGTGCCACAATAGGAATCTGATGTATATTGTTGGAGGGTGTTACCAAGTACATTTATGGTTTTACATTGAATTTTCTAGCATGATTCCACTCTTGAAATGCATGGTTTTACCCTAGCACTACACACCCGCCAAGTGTTTTATAAATTGTCTGGGTTATGATTTCTTGAGGAATTGAAGGTCTAGTGCATGTCTTATGAGTTGAATGATTATATGATGATGAAAGGAATGTATGTATATGATATTATCTCTATGGTGCGGGAAAAATGACCAAGCATCACTCAGGAGATTGTAGGCCTGGGTAACCTTGTTGAGGGGTTAGTATCTTGATCGTCACGCTTGAGAGATGGTAGGCCCGTGTAACCATGTCGAGGGGTTTGTACCTTGATAACTACATTGGAGGGCTTGTACTCCATCAACCATGTTGGGGGTTTGTACCTCATCAACCACAAGAAGGGGTTCATACCTCATGCGCCTCTCCAAGGAGGTGGTAGGCCTTGGATATTCACTAAAGTGGTCTCTACTTACACATGGATTATGTTCTATATAAGCATGGTTTACTTCAAGCATCATTCATATATGCCATATTGCTATATGCTTATTCATTATCTATGCTATGTATTTTGATTATAGTGCTTATCACTTGTTGCATTGCATCCTACATACTTAGAACATTCAAATGTACTAACGCATACTCTATGCCTACATGATGTCACCATGTAGGAACCGGTGCTCGCCTTGATCATCCTTCTCTATGTGGGTAGTACGATTTCTCCCAAGCTTATTGGTGAGTCCTCCATTCCGAGGACAATGTTTATGATCTCATGTGATTTTCTAAGACTATCTTTCTTTTATGTATGCATTGACTATGAGAGTGAGCTCGGCTGCTTGTCTTGGCCCCTGCTCTTATCTATGTAGTAGGGGTATTGTAGGATATGTCATGTGTAATGTTATAAGCTTTGACTCTCTCTTGACTTTTGTTATTTATGATATGAAAGATGTCCCTTAGCGCCGATTATCCCTATTTACTACCTCTTGTTGTTATTTTTTTGCTTTCGCGACCAAGGATGTGTAATGATATGTTAAGAGACTTGCTTGGGGTCCCTTCGGGGTTCCCTTATGTCTTACGTCATGTCATGTCTAGGCCCCAAGCTTGGATCATGAAAAATTTGATATCAGAGCACTAGGTTATTAGGTCCTCGACGTCCAAAATACCGCATCGATTAAAGTCCTATTCATGGTTGTGAAGTGCATCACGACTATGAGTAGGTGTCTATGAGGCATTCTAGGAAGGGTTCACTTCTTCATGATCTATGTCGTGCGATGAATTTAGGTCCCCTAGGGCCTATTGCTAATCCCTAGCCTTTACATTTCAGGATATGTCTCAAGCTACTCAGGACAGTGATATAATGAATGTGGAGGTTCATGATGCTTTATGGGTATTGGCCAAAGTGGCGATAAAATGGGAAACTAACCTCAATCAACAAGTGGGTGCTCCCGAGACTTCAAATGGCAAGATAAGAGGTAGTGAGGCCAAGAGGACCAGAATTGGAGGAAAGTTTCAAAATCTCAAGGATAGAGGTGATGCTATGTGCCCAACATGTGGTATGGTTCATAGCGACCCATGTTTAAAGGGCACCAATGCTTGTTTCGGTTGTAGCGAAGTAGGGCATAAGAGGAAGGATTACCCCCAAAAAAGCTATAAGAGTAAAGGAGGTAATGCTCGGATGACTTATACCAAATGTCAAATGTGTGGAAGGAACCATGGTAGCGCGTGCTTAAGCAAGCCAAATACTTGTTTTAGGTGTAGTGAAGTGGGTCACAAGCTAGTCGATTGTCCAATTGCTCGACAGAGGTGTAAGGGTGGTCGGCCTTTAGATCGAGGTAGTCATGTTGATCAAGAGGCTCAAGGAGGGAATGACGTGCCTGATGTTGCAACCGGTATGTTGAAATTTCCTTTGGCTTGATGTGTTTGCATTGATAGACCCAGTGGGCCACTATTCCTTTCGTTATTCTTTGGGTTGCTAGTGGATTTCATATGTGCCCCGAACTCTCTTTGATGTCTATCCTGTTGGTGAGCCTGTTGTTGTTTGAAAGTTCATAGGTGTTGTACCGTGTTCATATTGCATTAGGTCTTTCCTTGTGACTTGTTGGGTTTGATATGGTGCATTTTGATGCCATACTTGGGATGGAGTAGTTGCATAGATGTTATATCTCCTTTGATTGTGGGGCCGTAGAGTTACATTCCAATTCCCTAATAAACCCATCCTTGAGTGGGGATTTGTAAGGTGGATATGAAGGGGTAAGTTTGTTTCTTGCTTAAGGTACAATTGATCTCTATTGGTTGCATTTATCATCTTGTAAGAGTTAGGGTTGTTGAACCTAAGATTATTTCTATTGAGATGCTTCCGGTGATCATTGGGTCGGTGAAATTCTTCCCGATACTTTGAGTTTGGGGTGGTGTCTTTTGATTTGACTTATGCCCCGGTTATGTCTATGGGTCTCATGAATGGGGTCTTTATTCCCTACCTTGCTATATTTCTGGTGGTCTCTAGTGGTGAAGTGTTGATTTACTTAGAGCTTGTGAACCATTTGGGGGTAGTGTTGCAAATCATAGGGTAAGAGGAGTGGTATGCTAAGTATGAGAAATGTGAATTTTGTTGAAAGGAGGTTATCTCCCTATGTCATGTGGTGTCGAAGGATGGTATTAAGGTTGATCCTAAGGAGACATATGTGATTAGAAACCAGCCTAGACCATTGACCCCCTCGGACATTAGAAGTTTCTAGAGTCTAGTGGATTACTAACGGAGGTTGTGAATGGGTTCTCTTCTATTGCTTCTCCCATGACTAAGTTGACCCAAAAGAAGGCTAAGTTATATGGTCAATGATTATGAAGGGAGTTTCCAAAGCCTTGAAGAATAAGCCTATCTCCGCTCTTGTCTTGTCTTTACCGGATAGGTTGGAAGGGTTGGTTGTGCATTGTGATGTCTCCTGGATTGGTTAGGGTTGTGTGTTGATGCAAGATGGTTGGGTGAATGCCTATGCTTTTAGATAACTCGAGATGCATGAGAAGGATTACCTTATCTATTACCTTGAGTTGGGCGCTGTGGTATTTGCTTCAAAAATTTGACGTCATTGGTTGTATGGGGTGCACGTTGATGTATTTACCATTCACTAGAGCCTCTAATATGTGCTCACCCAAAGGGATCTTAGCTTGAGGCAAAGGAGGTGGTTAAAACTTCGTAAGGATTGTGATATGAGTATGTATTATAATCCCGGTAAGACTAATATTGTGGTTGATGCTTTTACTAGGGTGTCCATGGGTAGCCTTGTTCATCTTAATGGTGGTAGCATGGAGGTGACTAGGTAGGTCTATCGGTTGGCTAGATTTGGGGTTAGGTTGGAAGAGGTGGACAATGGTGGTGTTGTAGTTGTGGATGGTTCAAGGTCTTCCTTGGTTGATGAGGGTGTTAGAAGTGAGGGCCTTGGCGAAAGAGGGCAAGGTGAAGGTTTTCTCCCAAGGGGGAGATGGTACCCTTTGATACCAAGGTAGGTGGTGTGTGCCTTGAGTTGATGGCTTGAGAGAAGATTCTTGATGAGGCTCATAAATCTTCCTATTCTATTCGCCCCGGTTCTACTAAGGTGTATAGGGACTTCAGGGATGTGGTTTGGTGGGGAGGTATGGAGAAAGACATTGCCTATTTGTATCCAGTTGCCATAGTTTCCAATAAGTCAAAGCCAAACATCAAAGGTCGGGTGGCCTAACCCAAGACACAGAGGTTCCTATTTAGAAGCGGGGAGAAATTAATATGGATTTGTGATTAGGTTGCCAAAGACTAGAAAGGGTTTTGATTCCATTTGGGTTGTGGTTGAGAAGATGACAAAATCGGCTCACTTTCTACCAGTTAAGACTACATATGGGGCTAAAGATTATGCTAGGTTGTACATTCATGACTTGGTAAGGTCGCATGGGGTTCCTTTGTCCATCATATCAAATCACGGTGCATAATTCACTTCACACTTTTAGAGGTCCTTCCAAGAGTTCTTGGAACCAAGGTAAAGCTTAGTACCACCTTTCACACTCAAACGGAGGGCCAAACTGGAAGAACTATCCAAACACTTGAGGGTATGCTTAGGGCTTGTGTGTTAGAGCTTAAGGGTAGTTGGGATGATCATCTCCCATCGATTGAATTTGCGTATAACAATAGCTATCATTCTAGTATTGGTATTGCTCCTTTTAAGGCTCTCTATGGTAGACATTGTATATCACCAGTTGTGTTGTTTGAAGTGGGAGAGATGGATTTCTTGGGTAAGTGAAACGACCCCAAAAATTGCCCGAAAACGTGCCTCGGAAGTTCCCAGAATCTTGTTTTCCAAATATCTAAATATCCATTTACAATTTCGAAAATCCGACTTCATATTCTTGTTCAGGGGGTCCAAATTAGGTTATCAAGGGTCTAACCTCGATTTTAAAGCAAAGGAATCGAATTATGAAATTTGCACTTGATGCAATTTCCAGTGAGGGTCCACGACCTCTCTGCGGTGTATTTCCTACACTGTCTTTTCCTAGTTCGCCCAGATTTTTGTAAGTGTTGGACCTAAGTTCTCCTAAAAGTATTTTCACCTATACTTAGCTATATTTTACCCTCATATTACCCAAAAACATTCCCCAATATTTCCCCAAACACTTAGACTCATTTCTAACCCTAAATTCAAGTCCCAAACTCAAGG